>JAWWMW010002059.1:37969-58164 GCA_035048345.1 Echeveria elegans
ATTTTTTTTGAAATCTACCTGATCAAATACAGTCAAATACAGCCAAATATGATCAGTTGGTCAAATACAGTCAAATACGGATGAAAAATGATTGATGACAGGTAGTGTAAATAAGGAGGGTGGGGAGGGGCATTTTTGTCAAAGTCTTAATTCAATGAGATTTTTAGTGAGGAAAATAAAGGAATTAGTGAGTGAAAGTGGGTGGTTGGTAAATATTGATGGTGATATTCTTTTATATATATTGATATAAACATGTTTCACCTAAACTATAAGAGATGTAAAATTCAATTGTCCTTCCGTCCTCTTAATATTTGTTGTCCTTCTTAAATCCAACTCTCAGTGAAATGTAATATGTCTCTAATCAATGTTACACATTCAATAAACTTTACTATATAATGTTAGGCAATGGATCAAATATAAATGGGTTTTTAAATAAAAAGTAATCTAATTCATTGATTTAAATAAAAATAGATCCTTAGTTATTATAATAATTTAATGTAACATTTTATCTTTCATATCTCGTCAAGCTCTTCCTCAATCTTAAGAAGTTCAGTTCAGATATATTCGAGTATGAATCCTGTCTGTTCAACCGCTCATTGCATTTTCCTAAATTAATCAAATTTTAGTTTTATAATTTTGATCTGTTTGTCATGCATTTGATGTACATAATTCATGAATCTCATGCACTATTTCATGTACAATTTTTTGTCTCCTATTTGAATTTTCTAATTCCCGACTTGTCCACATTGTAGGCATGACAAACACTTGTAGGCCCCGACATAAGCATACTAAATTAATCAGATTTTAGGTTTATAATTTTAATTTGTTTGTCAACCATTTGATGAACATAATTATTGAATCTTATGCACTATTTCATGTACAAAATTTTCTGTCATCTATTTGAGTTTTCTAATTTCCGACTTGTCCACATTGTAGACATGACAAACAGTCAAACACTCGTAGGTCCCCGACATAAGCATAAGGGAAGTCATAGAGTATAATCGATTGGTCAAGAGATAAAGCTAAACCACAAATCCCGATAATTTAGGGACTAGATACAGTTGAAAAATTCTAACGCTTATACCCCAGTCAATAATTTTTTTGTTTTTAATTTGGTTATTAAATCCTTAAAAATCAGTGATTAATCTATTTTTATAAAAGAATAGGGAAACGTTCGTAAAACCAAATAAGAAAATTATATTATTACCCTTCATTAAGGGTATTATGCTAATTTATTTCTAAACATATAAATAATGAGCATAACATAAAACCAAAACTAAAAATACATTATTATTCTTTAATAAGGGCATTATAATAATTTATTTAGTTTCTTCTCCAAGTTTGCAGATGGGTACGACGGAAATGAGGATGAGAATTGAGGAGCTGTAAAGATGGAGAGTTTGGGCACCAGAATCGTGAGGAATTGATCGAATTGAAGGGGGAGAATATTGTCTGTTCCTATATTTCCGTCGGGACGACGGGCGGAACGCTAGTCTATTATATATATAGATAAACAGACATCGATCTTCTCCCGGCAACTTCCAATTTACCAACCAAACATCCACATCCCTCTCATTAATCGGCGCTGACTTCCTAAGAATACACACCGTGTCCCTAGTAGCATCCCCGTGATACTTCTCCATTCCCGCCGTCACAACATACTTTAAATGATAAATCACTATAACCCCCTCAAATCATCCTCAGTCAGTGCGTATAGTTGGTATCGTGGACGTTTTGGTACGAGTAAACATTAGTACCAAAACCATGAAACTAGTCAATGTAGAACAAATCATTCCAAGTGCTAAAAGCAGGTATAACTCAGGGACATCAGAAATATCTTTTCCTCGATTAAACTTACTCCAACTCTAACAATCTCAATACAACTAGCTACCAAATTTTTAGCAAAAGGGAACAACAAAACCCCAAACTTTTTCCAACAAACTCAAATCGGGCTGTTCATGGTTCATTAGTGTCGAGTGTGAGAATGAATTCCGATATCATATTGAATTTCGATTAATTCATATATAAATATGGTTCATCTCGACTCACGTATCAGTATATGAGTTAGTTATTTTTCTCTTTTTTCTAGGTGATGTGAGATATTTGCTCCAATTATATACTCGACAATCCAAAACTCTATCAGACCCACATGACGAGGAGTCCAGATGGGTGTGAAAGCTTTTAACTTGGGTGCGAAAGCTTTTAACTTTAGAGTGGATGGGGAAAACTGGTGGTTGTCGGTGGATCAGAATCGATTTTTTTATTCGTAGAGGTTTTATTGTGTATCGTGAAACAGATGGAAATGAAGTAATGATTAGAAAAAAGAAAACTAACATTAATAAGATTTATTTTTCCCTTTTACAATAACTAAAGTGTTGCTCCAGTGTAATGGGAATTACATTATAATATCATTTGTTTATATTTTTTTATGTTTTTGTCGTCCCAAAATATCAAGATTGTGCATTTGTGCGAAGCGTTAAAATCAGTAAATTGACATGAATTATAAAGGAATTATCAAAGGAATATTAAAGTTGAATTTATTTGCTCCTTCTTTTATTTTAATTTTCCAAATTGTTTTAAGTGCGTGACATTATAAAATTTAGGGAATTTATCGTTAATAATCCAAACTTTCACCCGTTTGTTGGGAATAATCTCAACTTTGAATTATTTCTAAATAATTCCAACTTTGAATGTTTTTTTTGCTCCTCCATACCCTTCTTAAATGTAACCGACTATTTGTTAAAAAAATCATAACAAAATAACAAAAAGCATCAAAAACTTCTGAAAATAAATATTAAAAAGTCACCAATTTAGTTTCAATTTTATTAAAACAATGATGATTTAATTTTTTTAAATTAGTTTATTTTCTTTAATTTATCAAGATTTTGCATAAAATTTTATTCAAAATACAAAAAATAATGATTACGTAATACATGTTTTGATAAATATGTTCGTAAAATTTTGAATTTTTTCAACTTTCTTAGTTTTTTAATGATTTTTTACAAAAATATTGAATTTCTCCTACTATATAGTTTACAAATGTAATAAAAAATGAAATATGAGTCAAAAATTCAATATTTTTAATAAACTAATCAAGACCAATACCAAATATTTATATATTTTATGATACTTTTATATAATTATGCAACATTTTGATTAAGTTTGAGAATATTAAATTATAAAATATTTATTTTTAAGGTATACTTTTTTTATTTAAAGCAAGAATAAATGGATGGCTTTTTAATAATTGTTTTCTAAAGTTTTGATTTTTTTGTTATTTTTTATTAATTGTTTTGAACAAATAGCCGGTTACATTTAACTATTTAAGAATGGTATGCCGTGAGCAAAAAATCATCAAAGTTGGGATTATTTAGAATTAATTCAAAGTTGGGATTATTTCCAACGGACAATTGAAAGTTTGAATTATTAACGATAAATTTTCTTAAAATTTAAGACCATAAAAGTGTCAAATGCATCAACAATAGTATGTCATTTACGTCAAATGCATCACACAATGAAAAGGATGCTAACAACATTTTAGACCAAGAAATAAAAGGTCGTGCTCACTTTACTCTTGAGCTTGATGCTTTACTCATATTCCTATATTCTGAAAGTTTTTTATTATATATTCTAAAAGTTGAATAGCATTAATTTGGATTAATTATCGGATATCATCCATAAAATATGGATTCTTTCAAAACTCAGCAGTAAAAATTGATATTACACAGACCCACCCTAGACAATTTTTTAATTAAAAGTCACCCTTTTGCCTTTAATTTATTTACAAACTCATAAAAATATCAAAAAAAATTAATAATAATAATTTAAGAGTAATTTTTTAAACAATAACTTAAATTAAAAGTAAATTGATCAAATCTATCATGACTATTTTAAAATGCTCAAGTAAATGATTGTAGAATACTTATTAATGATTGAGTTCTTACCTTAAAAACATAAATAGTTCAAATTCAAAGTTAATGGTTCAAATCAGATACACAGAGAGGAAAATTGACTACAATTTGACTTTTTTTATTGTTTGTGATGGGAATATGTAACTTTGTCTTTATCATTCACTATTAATATTGGAAGCTATGCTAACTTCAACCATTTAAAAAACTCTAATATACGTATTCAATTTAAATTTCTGATCATTTTTTTTTTCTTTCCAAAAATTATTTTACATACAAATAATGTTCAAGTCCTTCGCGAACCACATCCAAACCGTTCAATTGTACTCAGTGGTCAACAATGTGGTTGAGGTGGTCTTCGATTTGCTCTTTTACTGACTGTCTCCGTGGGGTTGGTCGTTTGCTGCAGCTGATGACGAATGGATGTTAGGATCGATCTCCTGTTGAATTCGAAGTTATGTTTGTATAGTTTTCCGGTTGTTGGTGTCTTTCGGTTGTGTGTTTCTAGTTTTTTGGATTTTCTTCCTTAGTGGATGTGAAATAAGTTCATCACAGTTCGGTATAGCACTGTTGGTGTTGGTTCGGTGATCTTTGATCACGTGTCCGGTGCCTTTCTCATTGAAGAGGTACTGTGGTTGTTTGATATCCGTCACACGCGACGTGATGATATCCGTGGGGTGTCTTTTAGGCCTGTACATTTAGCTGAATGCATTATCCGTAAATCGTGTACGTCATGTCCTAAAATTCCACGATCAATCAAAAAAAAATTGTACTCGGTCCGGCACTCCGATTCCATTTCACCTCAAAATGACAATTGGACCAAGAAGATGCTGAGTTGGACAGAAAAAGCAACAAAAGTAAGAGAGAGACTAAAATCTTAACATCCACATAAAAACTCATGGCTCACAATGTCCGAATTGGATGACGTGGCAGTCCATTAAATCCCAAAATATTCCAACAAAAACCCAACCAGATCCCTCTCTCTCCTTCTCTTTCCAACCCTAACCCTCAAATCCCAATTTTGTTACTAAAACATGGATGATGATAACAATCAAATCTTGGATCCGGCGATCAAGCTGTTCGGCAAGTCGATTCAGCTGCCAGAGACCAGCTCTGTTGGAGTTGAGGCTGCTGTGTGTTGTGGGATGGATTCTGGGCTGGAAGACGAATCGGATGATGAGGTGAGTGACCCATTTGATGAAAGATGGTTTGGGTTAGTGAGTTGAAGTTGGTATCAGTTGACGTTGATAAAAATTTGATCTTTGCCATTAGTTGTGATTAGGGGATGTGATGTTTGAGGATTTTTGATGATGTATGAGGAACTCAGTTTTGACTGGTGAAAGAGAGATTCATTTTGGTTGAGTTATTGTTAATTTTTATGAAGGGTTGAGAATATAATTATATTCGTGGAACCAAGTGGCGGTGAATGGTTGTGTATTCTGATGGTTGGATAGGAGAAAAGAAATTAGTGTAAAGTGTGTGTATGCTAGTATTGGAGACTTCATATTGGTTTTATCACTGTTATACTTGCTGCCATGGTCTTCACGCAAGAAAATGAGTCCTTGTCTTATTTTCCATGATCAAGCATTGAACCACATGTTGTTAGATTAAGTTTTATGCATTCAATTATATGAACATCTTCTAAAAACTAGCTCCATGACGTATGGTTGCTACGTTCATTTATCTACTGTTAGTTCTTTGATATAAATATTTTGATTGTTGTATGAAACCTCTGGTGTTGATTGTAAATTTTGAATTTGATTCTCTTTTATTTTGGATTAAAGTTAGAAACGAACAGCTTTGAAGTTTTTGAAACCTTTTTGTTGTTAGTCGTTCCCCTTTGCTGCACAAATAAATGGAGTTAAGAACAACCGATACCCTCTTGCGCAAACTTTTATTTCTGGCAAAACAGTTGCTCTTATTCAGTGTAACTTGTGAGTTGTGACTGTTATATAATTTAATTAGCTTAAGGCATTCAGTTTGATGAGCTTTATTGATACTGAAATTCGATTGCAAATTATTTATTGCAGAGTACTTTAAATGGTGAGGAACCTGAGCAACAACATGAAAGTAGTAACTCACAGAAGGCCGATCAAATAAATGCCACATCAGGAACTGATGGGATTATAGAAAAGCCCATCGATCAAAATAAAGCCTCCACTTTATGTTCCTCATGGACAGACGAAGATAATGGTGATATTGCTTTACCAGAAGAGAAGACGCTAAAGAAACCAGACAAGATAATTCCCTGCCCTCGATGTGATAGTATGGATACGAAGTTCTGTTATTTTAACAATTACAACGTCAACCAGCCCAGATATTTCTGCAGGAAATGTCAGAGATATTGGACCTCTGGCGGAACCATGAGGAACCTTCCAGTGGGTGCAGGTCGACGTAAGAACAAAAGCTCATCATTGCATTACTCAAACCCCACGATAGCTGCACATGGAGATTTTCAAAGCGCTTCAGTTCCACGTTTGAATGGGACTGTTCACCGTCCTGTGGCACTTAATGGCGATGTGATTAGTTTTGCCCCGGATCAGCACATCCATCAGACATGTTCACCAGAAGCTGTTGACTTAGCGAGAATAGCGAGCACACAAAATGGTTCAGCAAATCCCCTAACAGAAGCTCGGGTAGTCATAAATGATAATGTAACTGGGTCTGCTGGTAGTGTTTCGAATGGCGAGAATGAGGATGAGTACAAGGCAAAATCGCGCACAGCGCAAAGCTATCAGAGCTTCCAACCCCAGATGCTGTGCTATCCCACTCCACTTTGGCCACCTTTCCCCTGGAACCCAGCTCAGTACAACTATCCATTACCCGGACCTATTAACATCCGACCGGGTTTCCCAATGCCATTTTACCCAGCACCTATGTACATGGGATGTGCGGCTCAACGGGCTTGGAATGTGCCATGGTCTCCTCCTTCATCATCTCCAAATATGCAGCCAGATCCGAAGTCCCCTACTCTAGGGAAGCGTTCACGAGATAATTGTGTGGCCAAGCCAAGCAATGTAGCCAAGGACGAAAAAAGCAAAGAGGAGAGCCACAAGCCGTCTCTCTGGGTACCCAAAACTCTTAGGATCGGTGACCTTGAAGAAGCTGCAAAGAGATCTATGTGGGCCACGCTCGGGATTAAAACCGATAACAGTGTGTCAGCAGGTGGTAAAGGACACTGCAGACCATTCTCTTCACTGCCTAATGAAACAAGTCACCCTATGACCAGATCATCATCTCTACTAGCCAATCCTGCGGCATTATCCAGGTCAATGAATTTCCACGAAAGCACATGATTTGCCAATGCTCAACTTTTTTCGATCATCTACGTCCCATAGTTGCTTGCTTTTGAGGATGATCCGAGGAGGTAAATAAAGTGTAAAAACGCCCGTTTTTCTGTTTCTCAACCGGTCTGAATTATGTATATACAGGTTTTATATTAAACTGTGATAGCCAGAACTAACTGCATGTGTGGCAGAACAGGTTTTTCTTTTAGAAAATAAAGTTTTCCGAAATTGTGTTTAAATTTGCCACAAGTTTCTACAGGTAGCGGTTTTTTCATCTTTCTTTAACCCACAGATTTATTGGTTTAGCACCTATCAGGTAACATGATTTTTTTTTACTACAAGTTATCTCTTTTTTCGAGAAAATGTTCAATAAATTATGTGGAACTTTCCTTGGTGTACCTTTCGGTAAATGTTTACTACTACCATTGTCCTTTTTTGTTCTTCCTATTTTTCTATTTGGGTGTCCCCTAAAGTTCTTTCTATTTCCTTTTATGGTAATTAATTCATTCTCACAATACATTCTCTTTCCTACTTTATTACTATTCATTTTCCTACTTTTACATTATTTTCTCACTCACACAACCATTTTTCTCTCTCAATACACTCTTTTCTACTTTATTACTATTCACTTCCCTACTTTTACATTATTTTTTCACTCACACAATCACTTTTTCTCTCTCTCAATACACTCTCTTTCATATTTTATTACTATTCACTTTTCTACTTTTACACTATTCATTCACTCACACAATCATTACACTCTTAATATCTGTGCCAAACCTCAAAACAGGAAGATCATTTCAGGACGGAGGGAGTAGAACAATTAACAAGGTTATATATGTATGTCAAACTGGGTTATTATTAGTCACGAGGGTAACATTGTCCGACATGTACGTACATGTCTATCAGGGTGGTCCGAAGACAAACACACTACAACATTTTGACACTATAGAGATGTGCGCATAATTGTCATGCGATCAAATGTCGTTTGGTATTAATGTAACAAATTTAACATGTTGTTTTACTGTGTGTCGCGTTCGACTTCGTTACTGACACATCTCGAGCGATACGGTAATGCGTGTAGCTCGTTTCGTAAGCGACAAATATTTAAATGATATTTTATGTTTGTTTCAAATGTAACCGTAAATAACATATTTAAAGAGACATGAAAAGAATGTCATAACAGACTCTTCATTTCAAACCCTCTTAACTCCCTCAAACCCTCCAAACCCTCTTAACCCCTTCAAACTCTCTTAACCCCTTCAAACCCTACAAACCCTCCAAAATCTTCAAACCCTCCAAACCCTCTTAACCCTCCAAATTTTTAAAATCCTCTTAACCCCTTCAAACCTCCCAAACTCTCTTAATCCTCCAAACACATTAAAATGTATCATACTAATATACTAAATATATATTTTATCTTTATATTATCATATGTGATATGTAAAGTATGTCTAGATACAAGCTAGTACTTCATGTATGTACATCAATATGACCAAATATACATTTGTCATTGTGTTTTTTTAGTATAGAATTTGTCATAATTTTTGAGATTTTTAAAATTTTAACTTTTAATTTTTTATTCTTTTATTCTAATTATTTTAAATTTATAACTTATAGCTTAGTTTTGACTATAAATTTATATTTGTTACATTGTTTATATTTGTCACATATACAGACACCATCTCTCAACCGTCGATCAAACTCCCATCAATGGTTCCAATCCCCCTCAACCTTACACACTTCACACGGATCTCAATCTGGATCATCAAAAGAACTCCCATCAACGGTCCAATCCACTCACATCACTCCAAACGGATCTCAATCTGGACCGTCAATCTTCTCCAATCCTAACCATGATCTCAATCTTCTCCAATCCTCTGCCGATCCCTTCATCTCCTTGTCATTCGGTCCTCAAATCCATCCGAAAACACTAATTCACTCAATCCAACCCTAAGCCGACATCCCGTCATCCCTTCCCGTCGCTCTCCACGCCTCCATTTCACACTCAGTCGCCTCACTCCAGCACCACCATGACGACTCTCCGTCTCACCAAAACTCCCCTTTATCTCCTCTATTTCACTCCACTGTCTCGCCTCCATTTCTCGAGATCTCAGCAGGTAATGATGTGGTTGAGAGTGTCTCAGACTACGTAAGCTCTATGATCTCCTCGTACAAACCGCTAAGTGATGTTGTACGATTCAATTTTGTAGCTGCCGATCTGCAATTTCGGCGGCGGACAAGCTCATTGCTGACTTGTTGAACATCGTCAGTGAATGCGGAAGAGAAAAGGTAGGGACTTTGAGGAGAATATGCAAGCGGATTTTCACTCCGGAGATTCCTTTTGCTGTTCATCAGACGATGTATTACAGTTGTTATAGGGATTTGGCGACGATCCTATGGTTTGGGTGCCAGACAGGTTTGTGAGTTTTTGATTGATTGTTGAATTTAATTAGAAAGAAAAAAATTGTTGAATTTTATGATTGAGAATTTTTGATTGAATTTGTGATTTTTGTAAATATAAAATTTTGATGTTTGTGTGATTAGGGAGAATGCGAAGGAATCGAATGTTGGCAAGTTGTTGCAGATGCGTGGAGCAGAGTTGCTTGAGTCTTCGATTAAACTCAAAAAGTTCAAAATGTTCAGGCCAATGTGAAGGTAGGTGAAGGCATATGTGCCTCAAACTATATGTATGAACTTTTAAACATTCTTTTTCTTATGATGTAATATAATTTATTTTAGATTATCAATAGCTTCAAAAATGATTAAATAGTATCTAAAATTAATTATGATAATAATTACCTGATTAATAAACAAATTACAATCATATTCAAGATTTTCGACATGTGCCTTTATTCCTACACAACACGAAATTTTGTTAAACAACCATGTTCCATCAATCCCAATCGACAAAATAAAATATTCCTTCATTACAAAGCAACAAAGATATAAAATATGTTGAAATCTATAACACGTTTTTCTTCACAAGGCGATGAGTTATTTATGTATCAGGAGTCATATGCAACATATTACAATTCGTATACACATCGATTGAATGTGTTGTATTATTCCAATACAACACATTTATTTTGTGTACCGATAATTAAATGCAACATAGTTTGTCTGCAACGTAATAATAGTGTCGTCGCAATCGTATGCGACACTGCCAAAACGAAATTGTCACAACACACCTACGTCATGCGGCAAACGAGATTAAGCCTTCATGACACATATTTTTTTACATTGGTAGAACGCAACATATATCGATCCAAAGCGACATTTTATGCGCGTCTCTACAGTGTCAAAATGGTGTAGTGACATGATTATAATTTCTCTTTCTAAGAGTAATTAATATAAATATAATGATTTTTGTTGAAAATATTAATCATCGTTAGTTATATACACCTGGGGACTCTCTAAGCATTCCTTGAAATGGCACATATATATGTGTGTGTGCTGGTATTCAATAATCTGACACATAGGACGTTTCTTTGATCTATAGTCATCAGACACGTATTTGACCACCATCTTGGGCGTGCTTCTTGTGGAACTTGGAGTGGCCCTTTTGACAGTGTTGATCAAGTATGTAAGCAAAAGCCAATAAGGTCTCAAGCCTGGCACAAGGAGGATCCAGCATGGTCTGGGATTTACAGGTTTACTAAAGTAGAGATAGAGAATGCTGTCAACTTTTGGGGTGATAGGAGATACTTGGGTAGGGGCAGTGCAGGTCTAGTATACATGGGTGTCCTCCCAAGCGGGCAAAATGTTGCAATCAAACATATCTTCAAGACCAACCATACAAATTCATTCTTCAGCGAAGTCGCTGGGCTTTCACGAATTTGTCACTCGAATTTGGTGTGCTTTGTTTGGGTATTGTGTTGAGGATAATGAGCAGTATCTATTGTATGAGTATTGCTCTGGGGAAACCTGTCTCAACGTCTTTTGAGTAAGCAACCCAGTCCTTAATTGGCATCAATATATATTTTCCTCACATGAATGCCTATTTCTATCAGTATTCATTGTTTATTCATGATATGTTCAGGGAAAGACATGGTCCTCTCTTAGTATGATAGAGTAAAGACATTGAGGCACTGTGCCTTGGCTTTGAGGCTTCTTCACAACAATCTTGATGGATGCATTGTGCATAGGGATATTAAGGTAATTTGGTTTTCTATTGTGCTTTGAACTTGATCACATTAATCAGAGGTTAATCTATCAAGAGTACTAGGGTTTTTGCCATTTGTTTGGCAAAGGACAGTTTCATTTATGTTGTGGTGTTACCATTTGAGCTTTTTGTTACTTGTTCATGCTAAACTGACATTAATCGCCCTCTTCAGCTTACCAACATATTACTGAGCAACTATTTGATGCCAAAACTATCAGATTTTGGACTAGCGAAATTACTGAAAATGGAACAAAGCAAAGTGTTCACGGACGTGAGAGGAACAATAGGATACGTGGATCCAGAGTACATGACCAATGCCAAGCTAACGTGCGCTAGTGACATCTATAGCTTTGAGATTGTGACGCTTCAGCTTATATCGGACCAGCTCACAAGAAAGGTGGGTTCGATGATAACCATATATTTTAGGGGTTTATTAGGGTTTACTGATTTAGAGAATAAATGAGACTAATGATAATAGGTTTAATTAGCAGGCTAGGGATGTGAGCGTGGGAAAAGACCATCGACTGACTTTATAGATCCAACAAAGGACGGAGAAGTTAATGAGTCTGATTTTGAGTCAAATAGCTGTCCTCTTTGTGGCAGCAAAGGCCGGCCTTCCATCGACGTGGTGTTTGATGAGATGAACAGGGCTGGAAAAAATAACACCGAGGGTGCAAAGGTAATTGGTGGACTGGGAAACTTAAAAGAATGTTTTTTTTTTTCGATTGAAAAAAAGAATGTTAACTGCAGGAGATATTTTAATTAGTTGCTAAATACCTAAAATGATTGTTTTCTTCTTAACTGAGTATTGCAGGAGGCTCAAGATGGAATAATTTGCGAGCAATTGAATACATAAAAGTTGTTAATTACAATCGGCTTGTTTTGTGGTTGTGACAGTGCCAAAAGTGGTATCTGAATTATTAAGTCCGCGAGAAGTCAATCATCAATGGCCAGAGCTCCTTGAAGCTACTTTCATAAACTAGTTTGCAACAATAGCTTTCAATTCCACATTATTGTGAGGAATAGCTTGCTTCTGATCAACAGCTTTCTCTTCATCGTGATTGAAACACTTTGTCTTGATGTCATTAGACTTTGCATTTTTGAATATCATGTACAAAGTCATTTGTGCTATACCTAAGATGAATCCCATGACATTTGGTACCTGATACATGGAAAGGAACATAGAGATATGCTATGAGTATATTCAATATATATTCACTTTTATTCATTGCAATAAATATAGATGGTTTTCTAATACTTACAGCAATGTACATGTCCTTTACAAATAACCCGTAGAAGAACCAAGCAGTTGCGCAGAGGGTAAGAAAAAAAGATAGAGAGAATGGCATGAACTCGACGCTCTTTGTTGAAATGACCTGCTTCTGCAAATATTTATGATTTTTCACAAAGGTAGTGAGAATATAACTAGGTCATCATCAGCATCAGCTAGCTAATTAATATGCAAAAATCACGTGGAAGTGATAAAAAATCACTAAATTTGGTTCATAGATTTACCATTATGCTCAATGGAGCCGCAAACACGGCGATATTGATGATTGCACACGTCCATCCGACGATAGTAACACGTAAAGCATTAGTTTTGATGAATAAGAGGGTGATTAGCATAATCAGACCGAGACCTCCAACGTTGCTGGCAATGATCATTTTGAGGATGAACATCTACAAAGCCATATTTAATATGCATTATGAATTAGGAAACATCTGGTTGCATCCAAAAAAAATATATATATAAAAAAGTGCAAACAAATAAAATTGCTTACTCGAGCCTCCCGAGAAGCATATACAAGGAAAATTGATAGATAAACAAGCTCAATCATGCATCCGAAACCGTTGATTGTAACGATCATGATCGCATTTTTCTTGAGGAAAGCATAATATAGCAGCAAACTTGCACTAAAGAATGCAACAATGTATGGTAGAGATTGGAACCCGTCTGACGACTTCTTCTTACAAATCGTGTAAAAGGTTGGCCTGTTAATAAACCAAGTGAGAGAAATGCTCATGTAAACATTTGGCGCTTTATGTTGAGTACGCTAAGTTTGAGGGAACTTACACTGGTGCGAGGAAGACCAAGAAGGATATGATGTTACCTATAGAAAGAATTACTCATGTAAGGATATATTCATTGAGATGATCATTGATCATCAAAGGGGAACATGAATAATAACTTTATGCAACAAAGTCCATGTTTACCCATGAGGCCGAAGAAAAAAGCTAGTTGTTCCGTAGTGAAAAGAGTCATCTCTCTTCAATTAAGCGACAACACGAAAATATGTTCTTGCAGCTGCTAGCTAGGTATGTGACCTTAATTTCAAGCTTTGTTGTAGGTGTAGATGAACTTAATTCTAAGAACACTTGCGTTCTCTATTATGTGTTTCTCATATGCTTATATACATGCAAAAAAGTTTTGAAGTTAGGCTGGACGAGCATGCGGAGAATATTTTTTTGAGTATTTTGCCGTACATGACATGAGTATGAGTGGACCATCCATCAAACAGTTTGACATTGAATTTTATAGCAATAAAATGTTATTCTATTTTATATGTTTTTGTTAAAAAAGACATTATTGATTCTTACCAATTATACTGCACCAAAATATAAAGTAAAATGATAATGCAACATATGTAAACACGTTGGTACAATAGCTGATCATAAAATTGTGAGCCGAAACTAATCTTTAGATTCCCGAAGCACACATCATTATATTTTTGTGCAATTGTAATTTTCTTAAGTTTTTCCAATCTGTAGTTATAAAAAAAAACGTATACAGTGACCAACTTTTGCAAAACCTAGCTATATGTAAAAATTTACATGTATTTATTTAAAAACAGTGATATTATAATTGGTTTAACGTTTTTGGTGTCGAATGTTGTATGCTAGTTCAAAAGACTAGCTTATATGATTTTGAATATATGATGACAAATCATCCACCTTGACCAAGCTTCATAAATCAAAAAATGGATCATTGCCAAAAATTCTAGCGGACGCATTAGCAAATGCTTTCTAAAGAGCAACATATGACCTACTTGCAACGAAACTGATCTCTATTTGGTCTTGTTTAAATGACCAAATGTTTGGTTTTAGAGCACAGCAGATTCCAGAAACGGCCAGGGACACATACGTCATACAACCTGGTCTAAAACGTGTGTACTAGCTCTATTCAATTCAAGTAAAGATTATACGATGCACTGGTCAGTGAAATTAGGCAATTGTATAAGATGATGTTTATATTCTTGTAGATCTTATCGCCACATGCACTATTTACGTACATAAAATGACGCAATTTGTTTGCTTGCTGTTTTTCAATTAATTAAGTCTCCTGTATACTACCTGAATTTGACTCATCTTACACCATTCATCTCATAAAAACAAATGAGAACAAGTTACATGAAGAAAGACAGTACACATTATGTAATTAATTGGACAGTGATGCTTAGTGGGGGATGCTAACCCTAGTGAAAAACCCTAGACGGCTCCCAGTTAGAGGTTCAAAGTGGCAAAGTTAGTATTTTTTGTAAATCATCTCACATTTTTTTCATTTCTATCTATCAGTTTTTTTTCCTTTCAACCAGCTTTAAGCTATTTAAAGAATAGCTGAACACAAGAATGTTAACCCATGACATGTTCCTTTATATCTCCAACATATGAATAATGTAGCCGCTGCAATGAAATTTACTAATAACGAAAAAGCATAAACGAGTGGTCTACGTTCTGGCAAAATACTAATTAAGGTACCCAACAAGATTAGTTCAGATGTCTGTTTTGCTAAAAGAGTGCAGCATATCACGTTTATTTCTCATGTTTATGTTTGCCAATGTTTCGATTTGGAAAGACTTACTGGCGATGTTTCAAAAGCAAGGTAATCCGTATATGCTCTTTGACGACGTTCCTAGCTATTGGACATGTTTTATCAATTTTGCCTATGCACGTTCCTAGCAGTTCTTCAAAGACGACGATAGAGAATGGTGTAAGGAGAGTAAGAGATGTCCGTCGTGACCAACTACTTAAGAAGATCAAGTGGGCGACTAGGTGTAACGATTTATTCTCCACTTGATGTATGGATGCCAAGACGAAGGTAGGGCCACAAAATACTTCTTCCGTCCCCATTTGTTTGTCCAAAAGGATGGATTGCACGTAATTTAGGTTATTGAAAGTGCAAAGATCTGTGGTTGATGTTAAGGTATTTGAAAGATAAGAGTCAAAAGGTAAACCATGTGGTTAAGAATGAGTAAGCAAAATGGAAAGTGGACAAACAAAAGGGGACACTTAAAATGAAAGTGGACGAATATATAGGGACGAAGAGAGTATTACCTTAGAATACATGTTGTGAGTCGACTAAACAAAGCTCACTTGAAGTGATCTCGGACAAGTAAAGACACTTGCTTGTCATGTCTTGAAGATTGATGAATAGTGATAATTGAAAATGGTGAATAGTGACACATAGAGATAGTAGATATAGTTGATTTTGCCTTACACAAAGAAATGTGTGAGAGGATTTTGTCCCCTTGAATATACTTGCACAAGGATATTTTGTTGTAGTACAAGCAAAGAGAAGTTAATTAAGAAGAGAATAGTTGGGATAATTTTATCTACCGTTGGGGTGCTTACTTGAAGAAACGCAATTGGTGGTGCTGACTTCAGAGTGGTGTGTTGGAAAACGCAATGGTCTGAAGCGAGCTGGGGCACAACTAAGTGGACAACTTGGCAGCTACAACAAATACAGGGTGATCATGTGTTTGATATAATGGATCTGAGCCACTTGCGGCTTCTATCTGGTAGCAGTAATTACAGAGACTACTTCACTAGCTAAGTGAGTAGGCATCTTGTTGAGGTTGTGTGTACTCCGTTGTTTATAGTGAAGGGTATACTACTTGGGGTTCACTTGCGAACCTCCCCGAACTAAGCATTAAATAAGCCGAACCGAGTTAACAAATCTTGTGTCATTTACATTTCAGTTTGTTCATTGTTCATCACAATCATCATCTAACAAACTGATGTGTTAAAACTAAATCAAGATTAAAGTAATGTTTAAAGTGGAAATGTTGTGAAGAAGATTGTGTTTCAGGATTCTAACAGAAGTCCTAGGGCAAGAGAGCAAGAGAGAGTGAGCTGCCTGAAGCAAGTTCAGAGGTGAAGTAGTGCACAAGTCCTATTGTATTGAAGGAGTGTCTGAAGCAAGTCTTGAAGGAAGAAAGAAGATTCGAGAGTTGAGTGTTTTAGAAGAACAAAACACTCAAATATCTAATATATATATATATATTAGAAGAACAAAACACTCAAATATCTAATATATATATATTAGAACAAAATATGGAAACAGATCAGAATCAGTCACAAGAGAACTGATCAGGTTAAAAAAAATAAGGTTCTTGAGCTTATACATATGGATTTGATGGGGCCTTTCCATGTAATTTGATACGGAGGAAATAAGTATGTTCTTGTTTGTGTGGATAACTTCTCAAGGTATACATGGGCTACCTTCTTGTGAGAGAAATCTGATAGAGTTGTGGTTGTCACATTCCCGATTTAAAGACTTCAGTGAGAAAAGGGAGTATTCCTCATGACCATTAGAAGTGGTTATGGGAGGGGGGTTGAGAACAAGGAAAAGAAGATGTTAGACGAATGAAGGGATTATACATAAGTACTTTGCACCATTACTCCTCGACAGAATGGTGTTGCAGAAAGAAAAAATAGGATCATTCAGGAAATGACAAGATTCATGATGCATGGAAAAAGTATCTCGTTCTCTTTTTGGGCAGAAGTTGTTCACACTGCATGTTATATTTCAAACAGGATGTTCTTGAGAAAAGAAACCCAAAGCGCATGTTATGAAGTCTGGAAAGGAAAAAGGTCTACATTACAACATTTTCATATCTTCGGTAGTCCATGTCATGTGCTCAATGACCAAAATACAAACAAAAAATGGATTCTAGAAGCAATGAAGGAGTCTTTCTTGGTGATGCATGTCATAAATGTCGAATATTTACACACATCTTTACTCTAATTCTCATTGTTTATTAGGTAAAATTTGTTGTATTTTATATTCTCATTGCTGCACTTTTTGAGATTTAAAGGAGTGTGGAGTGAAATATAGCAGACACGAGGATAAATCAGGTGAAAATCAATAGTTTTTACAGAAAAATGAAGTTGATGAGTGCCACAAATGTCGATTACTTGCACACATCTTTGCTCTTGTTCTTAATATTTATGAGGTAAAATTGGTTGTATTTGATACTCCCATTGCTATTTCAGGCATAAAAAACACTTTTCAGTATTTAAAGGGCTTGGGGCAAAATATATCAAAAATGAGGATTGATCGAGTAAAAATCAGAAGTTTTGATAGAATTAAAAAAGAAGCTCGACCGAGTCATTTGTGAGTCGGCCGAGTGGAGGGACTAGAGACATGTCACTCAACCGAGTCATCAACTCATTCGACCGAGTGAGTGAAACAGAGACAGGTAGCTCGACCGAGCCACCAAGTCACTCAACCGAGTGAGTAGACTCGAGGAGAGTAACTCGACCAAGCCCGAAAACCACTCAACCGAATTCAACTCAACCAAGTGGAGAAAAACTAACTCGACCAAATGGGATATTAAGAGACATAATGTGTCATTATTAGGACTTTTATCTCAAGGAAAGATTAAAATGAAGCATTTATCTCAAGGAGACATAGATTTGAATATCAAGATTAAGAGTCAATATGACATAATTAATAGCTCAAACATTTATGGCCAGAAGTGAAGAGTTGGATATACACTATAAATAGAGTGCTTTCTCTAGGGTTTTGAGCATGCAATCCTGCAAGGTATGCATCCTCAACAGAGGAGATAAAGCAAAAGGGAGGAATAACTCGAGCAGCAAGATTCTACATCTACAATAAGCAATCTCTAACTCCCATCTACTCTAATTGATGTTTATTTTAGTTTTTTTTTAGTTAAACATGTATTTTGTTTCAACCTCATGACGAGTCTAATGGATCCTTAGTACTCATGAATGTGTTAAGATGTTTACATATATTTTCATGAGTGATTCTGCGTTAAAAGAAATGCATTTAGCGTATGCTTGTGCCATGCATATTAGGTATTTGACAAAATATATAATAGAATTGTTTGAGTAGTATTATTCAAAGGAAGAATGATTATGAAACCTAGGAAATCTCTCATTGCTCAAGTACTTTAACTCGGGGAAGAATCTAGAAAGATGAACCTAGGATAGGGATGTACCGATAAGGGCAAAACTAGTACATTATGAAGTTAAATATTCTTTAATCCAAGTATAGTAGTGTGTGACCACGACTACTATAAAAGGATGAAATACTAGTTTTAAGCGGATTCAATGAAATTGGTAAACAATCCGACATGTGATGCTAAGAAAATTGAGTTCTACAGTAATAATTCAATAATTTCACATGTCTAAATAATATCGTCATTTATTTTTTTTCAACGTGTGTAATTCAACAACCTGACATGTGAGAATTACATCATAGTATCATGCTTAGTCCTAATTAAAGTCAACTCGACTTTATTCTATATTATTTTATAATCATTCAACATAATCCATGAGTACTATTAATGAAGTAAGATTCTAATTTAGATGATTTACTAACATTTGTTCTTTTAACCTTTACCGAACTGAATTCCCCGACACTTTAGAACTATCTCGAGTAAATAGTTAACATAACTTTGTCTTCAATGTTCCCTTAGATTCGACACTAGGTCACCCTAGTTTTATAAATTTTAAACTGTGTGAAGAGCATTTACCACTGAAAAACACCCATAAAAAATGTCACTCAGTCGAGTTTCAAACTCGACCGAGTGGATGGACCAGAGGCATGGGACCCGACCGAGTCTGAATGTCACTCGATTAAGTAAATGATTCCGAGGAGAGTGACTCGATCGAGCCACCAATCCACTAGACGAAGTAGGTGCATAGAATACGATTCTTC
Organism: Echeveria elegans; assembly: GCA_035048345.1. Lineage (NCBI taxonomy): Eukaryota > Viridiplantae > Streptophyta > Magnoliopsida > Saxifragales > Crassulaceae > Echeveria > Echeveria elegans. The sequence goes on from JAWWMW010002059.1 coordinate 57,296, forward strand.
GACTGCTTATTAAACTCGACCAAATAGAGGAATGACTAACTCGACCAAACTCTACTACTTGATGGCTATGAAGAGACATAATTGCACGAAAAATGGAATATTTATCTCAAAGTTTAAAGGAGATGAAAAGAGAAGAACTTGAAGAGACATGAATATACTATAAATATATGATATTCTCCAGGGTTTTGGGAGATCTCATCCAAGGGGAGCAAATCTAGTCCTAACCTATTCAACTTCACTTTCCACTTCCTAAGAAAACCTAGCCGGCAAGCAACATCGGTGAGAATCAAGATTATTCGACATTGTGAAATCACTAAACTCTTTTCTTATTTTGTTCTATGTTTATTTCTATTTTTATTCAAGGAGATATTTTGTCTCACTTGCCATGAGTGTGAGTAGTGACCATGATGATATGGCGTAAATGGACCCCTTAGTACTTGTGAATAGGGGCAATTACAGAAAAAGACTCATATTTGTACCACTTTTTTCAGATGACACCCCTCCGTTTTGATTTTACACTTAAACTCCTTCATGTTTTTGTCGTTTTCAATTAGACATCCTTTGTAATTTTAAAAACTTTAGGGGTCAAATTGAAAATGAAGAAAATACAATCCAACCCCTCATCTTCCTCCTCCTTCACAACCACCACCTTCTCCTCCCTCCTTCTCCTCCACCACCACCTCCTCCTCTTCCTCCACCACCACTCCCTCCTCATCCACCACCACCACCACCCTTCTCATCCACCACCACCTCCACCTCGTGGTGATGGTGGTGGATGAGGAGGGTGGTGGTGGTGGAGGAGGAGGAAGGAGGAGGAGGAGGTGGTGGTGGTGGTAGTGAAATAGGTGGTGGGGGAGGGTGGTGGTGGT
>JAWWMW010002059.1:68006-80478 GCA_035048345.1 Echeveria elegans
CTCTTTCTTACTTTTATCTCACATAACATAAATTTTCTTAAAAACCGTGATAACTACCAAACGAGAAGAACAATATGAGACGGAGGGAGTAGTAGATTTTTTTCTCACGTGCTTGTACGTACACTTTAGATTTTCATCCACATGAAATTCACATCATCTACGCAGGTGGGGATAACTTGATTATTGCACCTTAATCCAAACTGCAGTGCCAGGAATCCCATCATGTAAAACAAACAACATGTAGTATCCACGAGGTGCAATGTTGGCATTGATGGGTCCACGGACAGAGACCTTGTACTGAGAAGAAGATACCGGAGTAGTCTCCAAAACCTCCAGTACCACCATCCTCTGATTCATCCCGAACGAATGAGTCACAAAAGGAGGTTGGATTATACTCACAGAGACTCCTGCGCCACCCTTGTAAACTGATACTGAGAATTCGACCGAGAATGTCTGATCATATGACACAATATTTGTATTTGGTTCCACAGATAAATCCCTAGGTCGCGTTGGCTGATAAATTAGGGATAAGTAAGGTGGCCAAAAGGCTTCCAAGCTCAAGTCGGTCGGGAAGAGTGTGTCGTTAAAGTCGTATTTTACGTGGGGATTACTGCCTCCAATTAGTACACGGCCATCCGGGACAAGGACCGCAGTGGAATGGTACATTCTCGGAGTTTTGTTGTCCGCCATGGGCTGGAATCGCTGGTTTATGATACCATTAGGTTTGTATAAAAGGGGAGTAAACACTGGGTCCCTCCCTCTCTCCCAACCAGCTGCTCCTGATTTAACACCATTGATGATCAGCACATCACCAACGGGTAACAATAGCATATCTGACATGAGTCTTGGCATTGGCATTTGCTCCATGACCCAGCTTGGGTTAGGGTCAGTAACCCTAAGTCGGCCACAGGTACTAGATGCTGTGACAAAATTTCTATCTTTAGATTTGAAATAAGCCCCTGGAACACTTCCTCCACAGATCATGACCTCAGCCTGTGGCAACTTTGAGTTTCCAGCTAGATGAATGGGCAGCAAGACAGATGAGCCTGTCAAGGGATATGTCCTCCTTTCACCAGGGATAACCGGGTACTCTCTCACTATCCGGTTAGCCTTGTAATCGAATAAAATGGACCGATTGTTAGCAAATATATATAGATTTCCATCAGGCAACAAGTAAACGAATGGGTAGAGATTGTTTTCCTCCTTCCCATCTCTGGTCTCTTTTAAAAATGGTAGATAGTAATTGTCTGTAGACGTATTTGGAGATGTTTTAGGGTAAAACTCATACGTAAAGGCCGCTCTTCCACCTACAATAATAATCCTGTTATCAGGCAATATATGATTAGTAGCATACCACCTTCTTTGACTCAAGTACTGCAGCTGCTCCTGCCAATCACAAGACTCATCATCACAAGGCGTGAATGTTCGAACTATCCGTTCGCCTTTCCTATACCCGCCAGTCTGTATAAGGGTGCCATCAGCATCAATAGACCCAGAGGAGCAAAATGTATCGGTATGGACCATCAATGGCCGGTACGTGTTAGACTCAACATCATAAAGAACAGAATGAGCTGAGCAATCTTTTCCTATTGCATCGTCGTTGTACCTACATTTTCCTGGCGGGAGGGAGACATTGGACTTGCCAAAATCCGTCCTGTCAAACATGATTATCTTGTTATTGTGGAAGAGTTGCATGTGCATGGCTGATATGCCTACGGATTTTTGTAATAGGGTCCAGTGGCCGGTATTGAAGGTTAGAGGTAGAGCTTGGATGCTGTCCAATAGCAGGGAGGATCTGGCAGTGATCGGAAGAATAAGTATGATGATAATAGAGGTGAACATCAAACATCGTTTTCTTGATTCCATGTTTTAATTATTTTCCAGAATTATTTTCTTGGAGGAACTTATCCTAGTTTGAGTGATTTTGTTTTGATAAGGAATATATAGAATGAAGGATATGTGTGTAAAAATGGAAAGAGGAGGATTGGATGGATGCCCGGGAAGAGTGTATTTGCATTATGGTGCGGTGTTAAATTACCTTTTTTACAAGAGGTTCTGATTCCATGATTCATCTCAAGATTTCCTCTTGTGAAAATTATATATTTAGAGTATTCAATAAGTTGCATTTTTTTTTTCAAGTGGTATGCTTCCTCTTTACTAACATGAATCCTACTTTTTGTGGTACCTCCTATCTAGAACAAATTATATAATAGCCCAACTGATCAATTTTGCGAACTGAACGTACGTAACTGTTGTACAACATGTATAACACGCGTCTAGTCTAATTAATTTCATCGGTTGAGTTCGTAAAATATAACATGAAGCATAAAGAATACACATGATATTTATAGCAACCATTGAAACCTGATACGTTACAATTTATTAATACTAGTATGGAATAGTGTAAATTCAGATGAATGCCACGCACCGAACTCAAGCATGAATTGTTAAACATATAGTGCTCACAGACCATAAACATCAGAACTTATGAAGGATATCTCAGCAACAGATCATCCAGCAAACACTGTGCATGTGGACTGTCCCCCAAGCATGAATTGTTATAATAGCCTTCTTAGCCGAGACATTTATTACAAGCATTTACAGTATAATCAAAGAAAATGGATGATTGATACAAAACAATCATCATCCACATGAACATGTATATGTGCTTCAGTATCGGTTTAGATTTAGGACAACCAAACTTACATACTTACTAAAACATAGGTAATTACTACGGTGCACCACTCTAATTTGGTGCATCCGTGTATCACCATTTGCGTCTGTAGATTTAAATGTATCGACGGATGCAATTGCGACACGTCAATTCACGTACCTTCATTAACATACTTGGTTTAATCTGGTTCGTTGATACATTTGCATCTAAGAATGAAAATGGTGGTGCACCTTAGTAAACCTCCTAAAAGACAAGAATTTCATATTTTGATTTTATATGTTTTAAATTTGATTGTTTTGTATCTCAAAATGAGGCATCTAGGTCGATCATCGGGGATAAATTCTTCTCATATATGATGATGTTGCTAGTGTGCTAAGAAGCAAAACGCTTGCAGCCCATTTGGGGATGTGGAGCTATTTAGTTAAACCCTAATTTCGAACTTATTTAAAGTATATGAAACACGATATCGAAGGGTGGGTACTAATGAGGGATCAACTGGGCCAGCAACAACTTGAAGGGGCTCCATATGTGTTGATATGTCACAATCCTTTGCAGTTGTTGTTAACTAGTTTTGAGATATACGAGCAAGACGGATACAAAGACTTTTCAAAAGCTTTCCGGACATGTGTTTAATATTGAAGTTAGGGTTTCAAAAGGTCCAATTATAAGTGAGCTCATTCTCTTTTCATTGACATATGGGGGACAATTTCATCAAGTGCTTGAAATATGCTTAGCAATCTCAACTGTCTACCCATATCAATACTCTTGGACATAATGAAACTAAAGAAGACTCGAACATAGCGAGGGGGGCAAACAGCTTGATATATTTATGAGAGTTACTAAGAGTTATTACAATGGGTAAGGCTATTATGCATAATACCGAATCTCCTAATTAAACAGCATCGTCAGCCAGACAGCCAAAAACACTAATTGGCTATGCCTTGCAATTTCAAGAGAGCACAAAGCTTGAAAAATGAAGAAGAAAACTAGAAAATCACCAAAATGTTTCTCTTAAACAATTAGCTAGACACACACCTCCACTTTTCACTTATATATGGGGAGCTGCCTTGGCTAGGTCAAGAGCATCTGGTGGTGGAGATGGGAGCATAGTCAGTGCAAATATGGCGCTTACAGCCGCTGAAATCGCTCCTACTACGAATGCCGGTAGGTTTCCTCCAAATAAATCGTCCCTCGGGCCACTCAAGACTGAAACAACCATTTGTGGAATGAAAATTGCTAGATTAAGCACTCCCAAAGAAAGACCTACTCATTCCAAAACAAAGTTTAAATAAGCCAATAAACCCTAGTCAACAAGATCCAAAGTTTTTTTTAATATAATGGTCCCCAATAGGTCATTTGGTTATACCTTGGCCAGCTCCGGACGTGGTTGAAAATATCCAGGCTAGGGCAAATGGTATGCTATATGTCACCTGAACACGTCAAAATTGAGAAATCGAGATAATTAATAAATAAGCTTCACCAATGAATAGTTATGAACATACTAATGTTAGGATATTTTTTTATTTACATGATACTCTTTCACAACGGACACGTATGCTCTTTGGACTCGAATGTCATTTTAGTTAGAGCATCAAATCACGTAGAGTATCAAATGGGCGGGTAGGGTAGGGTATGGACGGGTATGAAGAGGGTGTGTAGGTAGAAGGTAAAAGAGGATAAAGGGTACAAAAGGGTAATGACTTTAGTGAGCGAGTATCAAAAGGGTAAGGGCGCCCTTAATACCCTCTTTCTGAATTTTGACCAATCGATCAACACCGATCAACGACAGTCAACGCCGGTCAACAACAGTGGTCAACGACCGAACCTCTACCGGTCAACGGTGGTCAATTTGAGAAAAGGGTAATAAGAGGGCAAATGAGCGGGTAATGGGCGCCCTTATAATAAGTAAGTATTAAAGGGTAAGAGTATTAAATTGGTGGATATGAAAGGATATTTTTGGGGCGGGTAGAGGGCGAAGGGTATTTTTGACACCTCTAGGTGTATTAAGCGAAAACGGCAACGAGTGATATTGACAATTATTTATCGAAATGCACATCTGTCATCTCAATTTTACCTTCGTTGGCATGAAATATCACTTTTTTTGTTCTTACATATTTTAATTTGAAATTGTATAATAGACACATGTTATATTATGTGCACTCAATAACCAGTTAAGTACAATTATCAAACGCATTTAAGTAAAAGAGGCGTGCAATAAGTAATTAAAACATGTCGATTTGGCATCTATATATGAAAGTTAAGGATGAGGAAAATGATGAGACAGACCGAAGATGTCCCTTAGGGCATCTTTAATGGTGCTTGCTATAAGCAATACCCAAGCTAAAATTTAGCTTTTTTAGAACTTTAATGGCATGAGCCATACCAAAAGCTAAATGAAGGTTTCTAGCATCCTTTCTATCTTAGCAAGTCATGTTGATAGGAAACCCAAAACTCAAATATAAGCTCAAACATCACTTTACATCACTTTTAGCTTAAAGGTTTTAACTTTCATGGTTGAAGATGATTTTGAATTTTCTTTCTATTTTAGCATGACTTTTGATTTTAGCTAGAAACCACTATAGTTGCCCTTAGAGCATCTTCAAAGCGCCAGGTAAATGGGTAAATAGGTAAAAAAAAAAAAATCCTACGTGTCACATAATATAGCTAATTTGATACCAAATGTCTCTTTCCAACGCGGAAGCCAAATTAGGTAAAACTTTACGTAACATGTATAGGAGCAGGTAAATCCGCTACTCTGTGCTCGATGGCTATTTCTTTTCCGATGATTTCCACTCTCCTCCAGTTTTGTCTCTCGTCTTCGTCTCCTCGTTTTTGCGATTTCTACCTAATCCGATTCTTCGTCTTCATCTCCCAGATCTTCGAACGCCTTACATCCCTGCATATTCAATCTGTCAGTGAGATTCATAGAAGGGCGGTGACTGGGGCTTCGGCTTCCTCGGAGGTGAGAACTTTGCTGATCTGTAACACGGAGATGTAGTAAGGGATTTCTTTGATGGATTTGACGAAGGAGGCGGTGAGTTTTCCGTCTTCTATTCCGAAGCCGACCTTACCGACTTTGAGATCTGTGATGTTGACGAAGCCGGATTTGCCTATAGCGGCGCCGGACACGTGGAAGATGGTGGAAGTGAGTGTGGTTCATGAGAAGATCTGTGATTTAGGCAATTGTTTGTGTGTGTTGTTGTTGGTTTGTGGGTTGGTCTTATTATTGGATTTGTCACTGAGTACTATACTAGCAATGCCTACAGGTAAAGTTTGTTCTGCTGCCTCCCCTTGCTTCCTCTTTAATATCAGTTACTAATGATCTCTCTGTCGTATAAACTTCTTTTATATCTTCTCATGGTTTTTGTCGTGCAGCCTAGTACGAGATGCCGATTTCTGCCGAACTGGAGCTGCAGCAAATGTCATATTTGGTCTTGATCTAGGATACAAATCAGTCATCGTTCCCATTTTCGCGATCGCCATCGCCATTTTTGTTACTTTCAGCTTTGCTGCTATGTACGGAATTGCGGTTGCTGCTCTTGGTATGCTTACCATAATGGCAACGAGTTTAGCTATTGATGCGTACGGTCCGATAAGTGACAATGCTGAAGGCATTGCTGAGATGGCTGGTATGAGCCACAATATTCGTGAGAGAACAGATGTCCTGGATGATGCAGGAAACACCACTGCCGCTATCGGAAAGGTCAGCATCCAAAGTCTTTTGCACCAATTATTCTGAGTAATTCGAATGTGTCTTCACGCTTCATAGTGGATTATATTTTATAAAAGGAGCCAGAGCCACAATGCAGAAGCTGCTTGAGGCAATTCGCATAGAAAATCGATTAGGCTAAATAAACTCCAATTGGCATTGCAAAAATTTACTTACTAAGAAACGGATTGTTTGCGCCAATAGTTGACTAACCCTGGTTTTGCAATTGCAGGGATTCACTATTGGATCTGCTGCTCTTGAATCACTTGCTCTTTTTGGTGCTTTTGTGAGCAGAGCCGCCATTACTACAGTGGATGTCCTAACCCCTAAGGTTTCCATTGGTTTGATTGTCGGAGCTACGCTTCCTTACTGGTTTTCTGCAATGACAATGAAGAGTGTCGGAAGTGCAGCTTTGAAAATGATGGAAGAGGTGCGCAGACAATTCAACTCTATCCCTGGTCTCATGGAAGGCACTGCCAAGCCTGATTATGCCACTTGCGTTAAGAGATGATTCCTCCCGGTGGACTCGTGATGCTCACTCCCCTAATTGTTGGAATCTTTTTTGGAGTGGAAACTCTCGCTGGAGTTCTTGCAGGGTCTCTTGTTTCAGGAGTCGAGGTAAAACATTTTGTTACCTCCAGATATATTGTCTCTATAAGTGAGAGGCATTTCATCGCGTCATAAGTTGTACAGCCTGTTACTTATCAAAAGCTTTTCTTTCTAAACATCACATCTTTCCTTTGTATACAGGTTGCTATCTCTGCTTCAAATATTGACGGTGCATGGGATAATGCCAAGAAATACATCGAGGTAATTCAGTAACACAGTAAAAAAAAAGCCGATGGAAGGGTGATGCTTGTCATTTTCCTTGGATTGACAGGCTGGTGCATCGCACCATGCAAGGACCCTTGGTCCCAAAGGATCCGACGCACACAAGGCAGCTTTGATTGGTGGCACCATTGGTGACCCCTGAAGGATACATCAGGCCCATCACTCAACATTCTCATTAAACTCATGGCAGTTGAGTCACTTGTGTTTGCACCATTTTTTGCTACCCATGGTGGTTTGCTCTTCAAGATCTTCAAATGAAGAAACCATTGAAAGACATTTAGGACCATTCATGGTTGCGCTTTGTCAACACCCGTGGACAATCAGCTCCCAAATGTGCGGCACAATCCTGTCAGTCCCTGTCTTCTTTCCATCTCTAGTTTTCTCCCATAATCCGATAGCTCAAAATCTAGGGATGCTAAATATGTATGACACTCTCTGGCCAACCTTGTTCGGCGGTTTGTACTTTGTAGTCAGTTCAGACATTGGTGATGACAAAGGCACTCCAATGCTAAGGAAAATGAAGAGCTGAAGAAAGAAAGCCAATGACATGAGTTTGAGTGTTTTTTGATTAGTATGGTCACCAGTAGATTTTGTTTTCAAGTAGACTTTATGGATCAGAATTTTGTTCTTCAAAAAGTTAAAAAGAAAATATACATAATTATTATACCTAACCCCATTGGAGCACAACCCATTTTTGCCATCTAAAATTTTACCTAACTAATATTATATTATATTATACCTACTTGTTTTAACTAACCCCATTGAAGATGCTCTTAAATAGTCAAGAAAACGTCATTCATTACGATCAATCAACTTCTATGCTAGAAATTGATAAGTACAATACAGAGGAGGACACCTCTCAAGAATGGGAAAAAATGATTTGTTTCATTGGACTTGAACTGCAAAGAGTGGGGGAGACTATTGGGTCTGCCAATCAATGAGTTATGTTAATACATATATGGATCTTAACATGTCAATTACAGTACCGATTTTGATGATCAGTTGATAAACTTAAATATTTTACCCAATTAAATTTTGATGCTACTAAATTCAGTATAAATTCATAGTGTTGATTTATTAATGTAGCTAGTTCAAATTAAGAAGTGGCCTACATGACTCAAATATTAGAGTTGAAGAAAAGGAGTCCAATAAGAAGAAATTTGTGGAGAAATCTAGAATGTAGTGTGGATTAGTTTGTTATGAGATATGTTTGGTACAAATATCTACAGTGTGTAATAATAGTTGTTGGATCAAAAGAATCATAGATGTCCATTGAGGATATGTAGTAGTATATATAGATATGTTGTAGTATTTTTTTTTTCTAAGAAATGAAACTTTCATTATTCTCTGGAAAATGGAAATGACACTGCTTATATATGCGCATTCTATACACTTGGGAGGGAACAAATTGCTCTAAAAATTATGATACACCCAATAAGACATGAATCAATCACGTACTATAACTGAATCGAGCTTCACAAATCATACAATATTAAATTTAGTTGAACCTAATGTTACCTATTGAATCCCCATCTTTTTCTTTTTCGAGTTACGCTGGTCAGTCCCACTTGATCGTTTTGTTTGAGTCGTTGTCTCCAACCTGTGTAATCTCTCCACACGCTCTTTAGGTTCTCGCGTTCTTCTGTTGAATCCTCTTACACATAAATAAGCTCTCCAGAAACATACTCGAATTTATTCCATGTTCAGACATGTAGCAATCGCTGACGCTGAACTTCCGCAATAAACAATGCATTGTTTTAGATTTCCATAAATATGATCGTGGTATTTTTATTGGGTGATGACTTGATTCATCATCTGCGAAAACGTCACTCACTTGAAAATATGTTCCATTAAGTGGAAAAACTTGCATTGATGTCCGACATGGTATAATGAACATTCCATAACGCGATCCACATCGTGTTGCTTACATGTATCACTTACTGAACATTTCTCTTCACTATTGAGTTTCTCTGATATACAATTTGAGTTTCCTTTCACAGTTTCTGAAGATAAAATCACAGTTTCATCTGTACTCCATATAGATAGCAGGTAAAAGCACGAATCGTTTGGATCACGTTTCACAAGCGGCTCAATAAAGGATAGTCATATGGAATCTCATACACTAAATGTTCTGTTCTAAGATCTTTGATATTCTTGAGTATCCTCATGGGTATTCTAGCAACTTGAGCACTAACGACAACAACATTTGGGATTTCTGCATTGTTTTGGATTTTTTTCTCTCATCTGTGTACTTGCTCACATTTTCTACGAACTCTTCATTGTTGAGCACAATAGAAGGGATTTCAGGAACATATGTATACAATTCCTATTTAATTTTATTTAAATTAGCGACCACGTGGACGCTGAATCAATTAATCATTTAGCGATCACGTGGTCGCTAACCTAAATAATTTTTGATTTTTTAATTAATTATTAAAAGAAATAAGAATTAATTATTTTAAATAAAATTATTAAAAGAATTCAAAAAAATAAAAAATAAAAAAATGAAATAAAAAATATAAATAAAATATAAAAAGTAAAATATTTTAATTCAAAATATTTTTTACAAAATAATAATTTTAAACAAGTAATACAGTCTAATCTGCTGGCGGCGGCGGCTGCGGCGGTGCACTGCTGAAAGAGAGAGCGTTCTGATTGGCCTGCATCCGAGCCATAAATTCTTCCATCATCCGTTCATATGCTAGTTGAGCCTCCCTCATTTCTTCCATATGCTTCTGCATTTGCTCCATTCTTTGTGTCATCTCGTCATTGCAGGAATCTGCATGGGGCAAGCGGATGCAGGCCAATCAGAACGCTGGAGCTGCATGGGGCAAGCGGCCTCGCGTCTGGAGGAGGTAATCTGCAGTGAGAAGAACTCCGGCGCTGCACCTCCAACTCCGAAGACTGCACCGCCGGGGCCAACGCCGCCAACCGCCTCGTAGTACGCCTCGCAGGAATCCTGGAAAGATAGCTCCTGATCAGACTGCTGGGTGCTCCTCTGGGTGAGGATCTCACGAGTCCGATCCTAATAAATGACATAAAATTTTTAAAATAATAATTAATATTATAAAAATAATAATTATAAAAATAATTATGGTCAGGAACTTACAGCTATCTCTTGCGAGCGCTGATCCACCAGCTGCTTACGCTCCGGCGCGCGGGAGTGAGTGTGAACCATCAACTCGTGAGGCATGACTGCCCCCCCGAGTTGTGCCTCCGACATATAAAATTAAATATTTATTAATTAACCTTAAATTTTAAAATTAAATATAAACTATTAATTAATTACATACCAAACGGCGCCGGTGATCGTCTATTCCTATTGACCCCCCTATCTGGAGCGACGGATTAGCATGTCGATTCGCCTTTTGTTTGGCTCGGAGTGATGCTAACCCGGGTTTTTTCCATTCCGCCATCCACCGGTCCCAGATGGGATCATCTATCCATCGAGGCTTGGTCTTCGAGGTGCGAAACTTGTACAGAAGGTCGTTGTATCGTTTCACCGCTAACTTCTCCCACCTCTTTTGAACCTTGACAGGAGTCATATCTTCCGCTGTGTCATCCCAGCAGAAGTGAGTTTGAGAAAAAAAGTTAAGTTAGAAGCATACATATTCATATAATAAATAAAAGAACAAACAAATTGACATACCATCCATGACGCAAATCAGCAGTCTATAGAGGCTCTACTGGCTTCACTAAACCTCCACGCATTCTGATCCGACTGGGAGGTGATGATGTTAGTAGCCACGCGCGATACCCTGTGTCTGGGCTCCAACCTACAAATTAAATTAATCAATATTTTATTAATATATATATGCATTATTAGACTAAAAATTTTAATTAAATAAACAGTAAAACTAACCTGTCGCCGTGGAGAGTCAAATCCCAGACGACACCCTCATCGAGGGTTCGTGGCTGGCATAGTGGTCTAGGAGCTGACACCTCTACACCTGAGGCGGCGTCATTAGCAGAGGTGGCGCCGTCAACGTCTTGCGCGAGCAACATATCAATGGACGCTAACAGCTCGTCCGTATCCATAGACGCGATACGCTCTTCTAAAATTCCCTCAGACTGGGGAGCGTCACCGGAGCCCCTTGGGGGCGTGTAGTACGACAGCGTCCAGTCATGATCTTAACAAAATCAATAACATATCGAAATTCATCATCTAATTCAATATATTATCATAACAAACAAATTAAATCAAATTCCATCAAAATACTAACAATATATAAACAATAACGACATATATAAAAATACAAATTAATAGTATATCGATATAGTTTATTTAAAACATTACGAAAACAAAATACTCATGATTAAATTAATTTAACATATAAAAATTAAATATTAACAATATATAAACAATATATTAATATACTAACAAAAAATACTCATAATTAAATAAATTTAACATATAAAAATTAAATAAACACGTACAACGATCGAATGCAGTTGTAATCCACGAAATACCGTCAGAAGCAATTTTTAGAGAGATGAATGATTTGTGAAAAATCTGCCGGATCAGATATATTTAGGGAATTATTTGCGATGACATGGTCGGACGCTAAATAATTTATTTGCCGCCCAAATGTGAACGGTTAGCGACCACGTGGACGCTAAAAGTGAATTATGGCGCCCAAAATTTCACAGTTAGCGATCACGTGGACGCTAAAAGTGAATTATGGCGTCTAAAATTTCACGGTTAGCGATCACGTGGACGCTAACTTCATAATTTTGAAGGGTTTAGCGACCACGTGGACGCTAATGTCGATACAAAATCAACACAGAATCGAAAAATTGACTAAGTGTTGATACAAAGTTTCGACACTAGCGACCACGTGGTCGCTAACTTCATAATTTTGAAGAGTTTAGCGATCATGTGCTCGCTAATGTCGATACAAAATCAACCCAAAATCAAAAAATCGACGAAGTGTTGATACAAAGTTTCGACATTAGCGTTCACGTGGTCGCTAACTTCATAATTTTGAAGGGTTTAGCGACCACGTAGACGCTAATGTCAATACAAAATCAACACAGAATCGAAAAATCGACTATGTGTTGATACGAAAAGTCGAAATTGGCTATTTAGCTTTTGTTTAACTTTGAAACCAAATGTGAAAAAATCATTAAATAATATTAATATATATTCATATCATATTAAAATAATCAGTAAATCATAATTGGAAATATAATTAATCAATCACTACAACAATTACAATTCTTCTTCTTCCTCGGTGTCTTCTGAAGTTCGAAGCTCT
>JAWWMW010002060.1:8765-25813 GCA_035048345.1 Echeveria elegans
TCTTCAAAACTCCCTCCGTCATTATCTCTTCCGTCTGATCATCCGTCTCGTCCCGTTCATGCCTTCCCCCTGCATCAGCCTCCTCGGGTTGAAAACGACTCGTCCTCGAGTCCACGCTCTCTGCCTCCGAGTCCCCAGTACACCGGGTGAGATGTTTTACATTGAACACGTCGGAAGTTCTCACGTCTTTGGGAAGCCGGAGTCTATAAGCGTTGTCATTTATCTTTTGAACAATCTCGCAGGGTCCAATCTTTCGATCTTTAAGCTTATCATACCCTCCCACAGGGAAACGGTCCTTTGTCAAAACTGCCCATACAAAATCCCCTACGTCAAACAAAACTTGCCGCCTATGCCTGTCTACTCGTTGCTTGTACTTGAGGTTAGTGTTCTCAATGCGAATTCGCACTTGCTCATGAATGCCTCTCAAATGTTCAGCCATCTCGGTTGCCCTTGGATGCTCATCTCCGACACGCTGAATAGGCAGCAGGTCTAGCACCCCTGACGGATTACGGCCATAAATGATCTGAAAAGGACTTAGTCCGGTGGTTCTGTTTGTTGACCTATTATAAGCAAATTCGGCCTGTGCCAACGACGAGTCCCAACTTTTTGGCTTGGTTCCTGCTAAACAACGAAGAAGATTACCCAAACTTCTGTTCACTACTTCAGTCTGGCCGTCTGTTTGGGGGTGGTATGCGCTGCTGAAGTTCAACTGGGTCCCCATTTTGTCCCATAAACTTCTCCAGAACTGACTGATAAACTTTCGGTCTCGGTCCGACGTGATGGACTTCGGAACACCATGCAATCTTACGACCTCCCGAAAGTAGAGTTGAGCAATGCGAGCTGCATCCATGGTCTTCCTACAGGCCACAAAATGTGTCATCTTGGAGAATCGGTCGACAATCACAAACACCGAATCGGAGGCCCGTTGTGTGCGAGGCAAGCCAAGCACAAAATCCATAGAAACGTCTAGCCAAGGACCCTCAGGGACGGGGAGTGGCGTGTATAGCCCGGCATTTGTGAGCACTCCCTTTGATCTTTGGCAAATGCAACAGCGGTCCACAAACCGAGCTACGTCACTGGTTAGTTTCGGCCAATAGAAGTCAGCGGCTACCAGTGCCAGGGTCTTGTCCCGTCCAAAATGTCCTTCATTATGGAGTTCTTGGACGACCTGTTGCCGTAGGGAACAATCCGGAATGCACAATCGTCGACCCTTAAATAAGAACCCATTGTGTAAGACGAAGTCATGACGCTGCCCTGCAGTTACCTCTTTGACAATCTTCCCAAAGGAAGGATCGTCCTCATACATATCCACAAATACTTCAAATCCAGTCACTCGGCTGCTCATAGTCACGAGAAGAGTGTGGCGGCGACTCAAGGCATCTGCTACACGATTGACGGTGCCGGCTTGGTGCTTGAGCGAGAAGGTGTACTCCTGCAAATAGGAGACCCACTTGGCATGGCGCCGATTCAACTTGTGCTGCCCATTGATGTATTTGAGAGCTTCATGGTCTTTGAACAGGATGAATTCCTTTTGGATCAGGTAATGCCGCCAATATTTCAAAACCTGGACAATAGCATAGAACTCCAAATCATATGTTGAATAATTCTTTTGGGCAGTTGTTAATTTCCCACTGAAAAAGGCCACTGGCTGTCCGTCTTGACTCAACACCCCTCCAATGCCCACGCCAGATGCATCACAATTTACCTCGAAGACTTTGTCAAAGTCAGGTAATACCAATACGGGAGCTTCAGTCATCTTTTGTTTGATTAGTTGGAAACTTGCCTCTGCTTCCTCTGTCCAACGAAACTCTCGCCCCTAGAGGCATTCGGTTATAGGTGCCATGATAGTGCTGAAATGTTTAATGAACCGTCGATAAAAAGATGCAAGCCCGTGGAAGCTCCGAACATCATGCAAGGTTCGGGGTCTAGGCCAAGTCACTATGGACTCGATCTTTGCTGGGTCTGCTCGCACCCCTTCGGTGGACACGACAAATCCCAGAAACTGAACGGAGGTGGTGAAGAAAAAGCTCTTCTTCCGATTGATGTACAAGCTTCCTGCTTTAAGGGCTTCGAACACTGCTCGAAGGTGTTCGAAATGAATCGCCCGACTCGAGCTGTAAATGAGAATGTCGTCAAAATATACAACCACAAACTTACCCATGAATGGTTTCAGTACCTGATTCATGAATCGCATGAACGTACTAGGCGCGTTTGATAATCCGAAAGGCATGACCAGCCACTCATAAAGCCCTTGTTGTGTTTTAAATGCTGTTTTCCACTCGTCCCCAGGCTTGATACGAACTTGATGATACCCGCTTTTAAGGTCAACTTTAGAGAAGATGTGAGAGTTCGCTAGTTGGTCTAGCATGTCATCCAAACGGGGAATTGGAAACATGTACTTCACAGTGATCCGGTTGATTGCTCTGCTTTCGAGACACATGCGCCAAGACCCATCCTTTTTGGGTACTAATAATGCTGGTACGGCGCATGGACTCATGCTTTCTCTAATGTACCCTTTTGCTAGTAGTTCCAACACTTGTCTTTGCAACTCTTCTGCTTCTTTGGGACTGAGTCGATAAGCTGGTCGATTAGGAAGACTAGAACCCGGAATTAGATCAATTTGATGTTGGATATCTCTTAGCGGTGGTAAACCAGGGGGAAGGTCATCCGGCATTAAACATGCGAATTCTGCCAGCAGCTCCAGGACCTCGATTGAGGATTCCCCAATCTCCGTATAAAGACTACTTGCACATGGTACTAATCCATACACCACCTTCTCTTGCCCTAGCTCCTCTAAGAATTTGGATTTGGACAAGAGTGTAATGGAAGTGTTATTCGGGGTTGGCATGCCTGTTACTGGCCGCGGTGTCAATACTATGTGTTTTCCTTTCATGTCAAAAGAGTGTGTGTTTCTCCTACCATCGTGTACAACACTCCGGTCATATTGCCACGGTCGTCCTAGTAGAAGGTGGCAGGCGTCCATCCTCACGACATCACACCAATGTTCATCGTAATATGTTTGTCCAATAGAAAAGGACACAAGGCAACGCTGATCAACCGTGATCTCCGAGTTCTTGCTTAGCCATGAGAGTGTATAAGGTTTGGGGTGTTGTTCTTTCTTCAACCCCAACTTCTTGACAGCTTCCTCCGACACAATATTGTCACAGCTACCTCCGTCTACGATCATTGTACAAACCTTCCCTTCAATGGTGCAAGTGGTATTGAATATGTTATTCCTTAGCCAATCATCTTTAGAAATCCCTTTTGGTGTCAACAGACTTTTACGTACCACCAAGTTCTCATGCCCATCACCATCTAGTATGTCTTCTTCTGGGTATGCGTCGTACTTCGGTTCATCAGATTTAAGTTCATGACGCGCCTCCTCGACCCCATTGTCATCGGCGAGTAGGGTCTTCCCACGTTGTATAGTAGGTCTCTTGCATTCGTTCGATCGATGCCCCGGCTCTCCACATCTGAAGCACTTTATGGTGTTGCCTGTTGGTTCAGGTCCTGTCCGTGGGGTTGGCTGAAGCTCCTGAGGTCGGGGCAGTCTGTTGTAAATGTTTGGTTTCCTGTTTTGCTGCCTCTCTGCGGTTAGGGCCCTTTGATATGCTTCCGAAACAGTCCACAGGGAATGGAGGCTAAGGGCGTCCTGTATTGATTGACGTAAGCCTCCTAGATATCGAGCCACTGTCTGTTCCTCTGATTCCGATAGATCATTCCTAGCCAACAGCTGATAGAACTCCTCGGTGTATTCCTCAACAGATCTGGCGCCCTGCCGTAGCCCATGAAGCTTCTGAAATAGGCTCTGTGTATAGCCGAACGGTAGAAATTGTTCCTTCATTTTGCTTTTCATCTTTTCCCAATCAACAATCCTTGATTTTCCTTTCCTTTCTCGGATGCGGTGTATTTGTTCCCACCAGGCCGATGCTCGGCCCTTTAGTTTGATCGCGATCAATTTTACCTTCTCATGGTCGGAAATACCTTTATACTCAAAGATCCGTTCTACTTCATTGATCCAATCAATGAACTCCTCCGCTTGAAGGGAACCTGGGAAGCTTGGCAGTTCAATTTTAAAGTCTATCCCTCCTCGGAAATCACCATGATTTTGGTGTTCCCGCTCATCCGGTTCTCGGTGGTATGGGTTTTCGAAGGATGCTGATGAACCCCGTCCTCCTTCGTCTTGTTCGCCTAGGTTCTGCGTCTCTAGGCGTTGCGTCAAATTTGCAATCTGCTGCTGCATTGCTTCGTTCTGCGTTCGCAGCTCTGCTATCATCGCCATGTCGTTGTCGCGGTGATCTCGCTGAGGAGGGACTGCGCGTCCACGGCCACGAAGGCGAGCCCCACGTACCATCGCTGCTGACGATCTTCCCTGGACGAACTTGCTCTGATTACCAACTAATGTCGACGTAGATCGACAGGTGCGGAAACGTGCAATATTCGGAACGAAAGGGGTAAAGCTAGGGGATTTAATCCTCGCTAGAACGATTGAATTTAATAGAAAACTGAACTAAGCTTGGTACAATCCGAGCGACACATATATATAGCTAGCTAACAGATATTGACTCACGTAACTAACTAGATAAACTCAAGCTAAAGATAAGTATCCACTGATCTAACTTGGCGCGCAAGTCTTCTTCAAAACTCCCTCCGTCATTATCTCTTCCGTCTGATCATCCGTCTCGTCCCGTTCATGCCTTCCCCCTGCATCACCTACCTTAGCTCTGTCAGACTGGTCTCACCCCTTTACCGTGGAGTGCGATGCAAGTGGGGTGGGTATTGGGGCCATCCTCTCCCAACGCGGACGGCCTTTGGCTAATTTCAGTGCTCCTTTAAAAGGAACCATGTTAGCTTGGTCAACATATGAGAAAGAGATGTTGGCCATCGTGAAGGCGGTTCAGAAATGGCGCCACTATTTATTGGGACGCCCTTTTGTAGTAAAGACGAATCATGTGAGCCTCAAGTATTTGATGGAGCAACGGATAACTACTCCGGCTCAGTCCTGGTGGCTGCCAAAACTCTTGGGATTTGATTATAAAATCGAATATAAGAGTGGAAATATGAACCGAGGAGCAGATGCACTCTCCCGTATGCCGGAGTTTCAATTTTTAGGGGTCTCGCATCCGTGTTCCGACATTTGGAGTGCCATCCAAAATGAGGTTCTCTCCGACCCTTTCTATTCGGAACTGCCAAACTCCTTACCAAGAACAGTTGAAGGAGAACTTGTTAAGCGAGATGGGGGTTACCGAATTCTAACGGGTTCATGGTAGTGATGGTTGTAGTAGACCGACTCTCCAAATATGCTCATTTCATACCTATGCGGCACCCATTTACACGGCCTCTGGGGTTGCTAGGGAGTTCGTGAACAATGTCGTCCGACTACATGATATTCCATCCACTGTTGTAAGTGACCGTGATAAAAATTTTATTAGTTCTTTTTGGCAGGCGTTATTCAAACTGCAGGGATCGGTTTTATGCATGAGTTCTAGTTACCATCCACAATCA
This sequence comes from Echeveria elegans, assembly GCA_035048345.1. Taxonomy (NCBI): domain Eukaryota; kingdom Viridiplantae; phylum Streptophyta; class Magnoliopsida; order Saxifragales; family Crassulaceae; genus Echeveria; species Echeveria elegans. The sequence goes on from JAWWMW010002060.1 coordinate 14,271, forward strand.
GATGGACAAACAGAAGCCGTAAATCGAATCCTAGAGCAATACTTGCGGTGCTTTGTTTCGGACAAACCCAAGAAATGGGTGTACTGGCTACCCTGGGCAGAGTATAGCTATAACACTTCAATCCATTCTTTCACTAAGCTTATTCCATTCCAGGTGGTGTACGGTCGGCTGCCTCCCAAGGTTTTGCCGTATGTGATAGGAACGACCAAAGTCCAAGCTGTTGAAGAATATCTACATGAGCGTGATCAGTTGTTGAAGTCCCTGCGAGAAAATCTTTCCAAGGCCCAGAACAGTATGAAACATTTTGCTGATAGACGACGACGCAAATTAGAATTCGAGGTAGGGGATTATGTGTATGTTAAGCTGCAACCGTAGATCGCCAGACAAGTGTAGCCAGGCGAGAATCAGCTAAGTTGAGTCCACGATTTTTTGGTCCATACAAGATTCTCGTAAAGGTAGGAATGGTCGCATACAAGATTGAATTGCCCCTGGCTCCTTAATTCATGATGTGTTCCACGTAAGTTTATTACGAAGGCACGAAGGGCCTATCCCGGAACCAACGCTGCTGCCAACCAACGAACTAGGCCAGCGAAATGATCAAGTGCCGAAACCAGAACTCATCTTGGAGGAAAGAGTTGTGCAGAGAGGAAGATATCGGCCAAAAACAGAGATTTTAGTTAAATGGGTTGGACAATCACAAGAAAATGCCACGTGGGAGAATAAACGGCATTTTTCTAGTACCTATCCTCAGTTTCACCTTGAGGACAAGGTGAAATCAAGCGGGATGGATTGTTAGGGTCGACACGGCTACCCTTGAAGAGGTCTCGCGGGAATGTAGTAATCATGGATGGAGTGGAGTAGTGGGAAGTAATGTAGTGGAGTAGTGGAAAATTAGTGTTAGTTTAAATATGTAAGTTGTATACAAATTCAGGATGAACATTTTTATCAAAGAAATTCTTCCTGCTTATCCTCTTCTTCTCTGTTCTTCTGAATTCTGTTCTATCCCTCTCCTATTACGATCCTAACAGAACAGTTGAGATCTATTACATTATATTTTACTTCAGTCATGGAGTGCTTGCACAAGTATATATAAATATGCAGCATATGTGTAATATATGACATGGTACTCATGATTGATTTTCTTAGGGTTTGCAAAAAGTAGACCATCATAAAAACTCAATATATTTGTTTCTAGGGTTAATTACCGAAAACCACACATAAAATATAAGTTTTTTCGATACTTACCCGTAAAATGAGATATTATCAATAGCCACCCATTAAAATATTTTTTTATCAATAGTCATCCATATAAAAATAATCAGTTCAATAAACACTCACTCATCGATAATTTGTTCAATAAAAAATAACAAATAAAATTATAAAATTATGTTAAAATTTAGAGACGTTCAAAACAGTAATTGAAAACTATTAAACAAATTTTTATATTTTTGATAAAGTTTTGTGCTAAAATTTAGTAAAATTTTGAAATATCGAATTAAATGTATACAAAGTATTCTTAAGGCATAATTTTTTTTGTTAAATATGAAACTAAATGAGTGGCTTTTTATATTTGTTTTATGAAATTTTGATTTTTTTTTTAGTTTCTTTGTTTTTTTATGAATTATTTTTCGATGGGCTGATATTTATTGAACTGATTATTTTTATATGGATGAGTATTGGTAAAAAAATATTTTAATGGGTGACTATTGGTAATATCATATTTTACGGTGGTTTCCGATAATAAACCCTTTGGTAATTCACGTTAGAGGTGGAATATTGGACCATTTAATAAATGGTCCATTAAAAAAAATCCATTTACCACTCATTAACAATCTATTTACAACCCATTAACAATCCATTTACAATCAATTTAAAAATTACTTTACTAAATGGATTGTTGAATCCATTTACAATACATTAGCAATTTAGTGAGTTTGATTCAACCAATTGACCGATTGTTGACCGGCATTGACCAACGTTGACGTGTTGTTGATCGACATTGACTGATCATTGACCGGCGTTGACCGACTGTTGACCGGCATTGATCGATCGTTGACTGTCATTGACCGGATATTGACTGATTGTTGACCAAACTAAATGAACTTATATATATGGTATAAATGGATTAAATGAGTTAAATGGTCTAGACCATTTAATCCCATAATCCATTTAACCCAACCGTTTAATCCGTTTACACTAAATGGATTAAATGGTCTAGACCATTTAAAATTCAATCGGTTTAAAACCCACCCATAACCCACCCAATCCACTCATTTTGTCACCTCTAATTCACGTGTCCAAACACAAATAACAAATAGGGGGAATGTCGGAAGTAGAGGTGGCAAAATAATCTATTTAGGTAAATAAATTAGTAAAATCCATTAAGAATTTATTAAACGAATTAATGAGATCCATTAATAAATATAAACGGATCAATAAAATCTATTTATGTGTAAATGATGTGTAAATAAATTAATTAAATCCGTTAAATTAATTAAATTTAAAAAACTATTTATGTCATTTTAAGTTAATTCATTTAATCCGTTATATTAAATGATCCAATCCTTACACTCTTTTTACACTAAATGATCTAATGATTTTATTAATCCATTTCGTAAGCAATTCAATATAATGAAGTCGGTCGGATTTACTTTGAATTTTAAAACTGTTATTACTTAACAACGGAGTAGTATATATTGAAAGGAAATGAGCGGGCGGCGGTAACGGTGATGAAAGAGAGAGAAAAAAGCAATGGGTGTTCACGGCCTCTGGGAACTCCTCGCACCTGTCGGTAGCCGCGTCTCGGTCGAAAACCTATCCGGCAAGAGACTCGCAATCGGTACCTTTATCTAACTTCGCCATCTTATTCTTTTTTATTTAAAACCCTAACTTGATCAATCGACGATTATTTTAATAATTGATTGATATATTGATTGGTTGAATTTGCAGATGCGAGTATTTGGATGGTTCAGTTCATGAAAGCTATGAGAGATGAGAATGGTGAGATGGTTAGAAATGCGCACTTGCTTGGTTTTTTCCGTCGCATTTGTAAGTTGCTTTTTCTTCGTACAAAGCCTGTTTTCGTCTTTGATGGAGCCACCCCTGCGCTTAAGAGACGGACAGTGCTTGCGCGGAGGAGACAGAGAGAAAATGCTCAGGCTAAGATTCGTAAAACTGCTGAGAGATTGCTTCTCAATCATGTTAGTACTAGTATTGATTGCAAATATGTTACGAAAGAAGTTTTTTAGTCCTTTGCTTCCTTCTTGTTTTATATTAGAAGTCATCTGCTTGATGAGCAGCTCAAGGAAGTAAATTTGAAACTACTTGCCGAGGATTTAAAGAATCAGAAGGCGGATGATGGTGGGAAGGGTAAGGGTGTTATGATTGACGGCATGGACAACGACGAGGGAAATGTGAACAACAGTAAAACAAAATCTGTGAGTTGTGATCAGGAGAAGCTGGATGAGATGTAAATGCTTTATCTTGTCTCTAATTAACTTACTTTGTTATCTGCATTTGTATGTTGTGTAAATCATAGTTGTCAAACTGTCAACTGAATCTTGTTTAGGTTGGCAGCATCTCTTGCAGCTGAGGATGATGGGATTTTTACCGGAGAGGCATCTGCATCTGCTGCTAGAGTTTCATTGGAGGAGGAAGATTACGCAGATGAGGAAATGGAAGAATTAGTTCTTGTAAGCGCTTTTTCGGTATAGAAAGTGAGGATAGGTATTGGAATCCTAATACATGTGCTCGCTTTTAGGCATAGAGCAACTTTGTGGATATTTGATTTAAGATATATATCACACAAGGGAATCTACTTAAATCCTCCAGTTCTACTTTTCAGAACTAGTCGGTTAGGTGTCCATGCTTAGGTGTAAGCTGTTAATATCCCAGAATTATATCATATGGACATTCTCTTTTATATTTTTGCTAATAATCAGAGTATATATGTGGCCCGATTCCAGAAAGAGTGAATTTTTGTTTTATTGAATCCTTGTTGGATGTTGTCATATGCTTCATGTGCAAAAAATACTGGCTTGGGAACCGTATTTTTTGTGTCAGCTTGAAGGTTAGGAAGAGTGAGGAAATTCTTTTCTTGACCGTCTGTTATTGACTTATGTGCATAAAACCAGAAGAGTATCATGGATGCTCATGGTTAATTACGTATTTCACAATTCCTTGCAAAAGTTCCGTTCCAAGTAATCATGACCTGATCGTTATGTAGTTGGTAGATTGATTGGAATCTTGAGATATACACATCTCATTGAAATTATATCGTTAGACAGATTTTGAAGATGATGGGAAAAACTAACTTCATAATCCGAATTTTCTTTTCATGCTTATTTGTCCTTTTTTCCTGTTACTTTCTCCTCCTAGGATGCTATTATAGTTGGTATTCATGATGTTGAGCATTGTCCTAACATGCACATTAGAATTACATAACTAAGAATGTGTGTGTAATGCAGCCAACTATTCAAGGAGATGTTGATCCAAGTGTGTTAAGTTCGTTGCCTCCATCAATGCAGCTCGATCTTCTAGCTCAGGTCTGTTATGGATGAGATTACTAGTGGCTTGATCTTCTCCATGAAGTATTTCTTAAGTATGATTTGTCTTGTAGATGAGAGAGAGACTGATGGCAGAAAATAGACAAAAGTACCAAAAGGTTAAGAAGGTATGGTCCATGATCTGTGTAACTCATCAATTTATGGGGCACTATAACAAAATAGCCCAGGAGTTTGGATGGTTTCGTTACTGTTCATGTTGGTCGTGAGATTATCAGTACAGTGGATTTTTCTTTACGGGTTTCTTATGGAGTGGGGGACTATATTAAGCAAGGGATTGAAACTTTGAACAATGCCGTTTCAGAGCTTACTAATTAGAAGTTTAGTTTTAAAACTATATTAGGGCTTATAGCTCAAGTCATGCTGATCCTGGTGGTAAAGTTAACATTACTTTTCTGTTTGTTATATACCTGCTAGGCACCAGAAAAGTTTTCTGAGCTTCAAATACAATCTTATCTGAAGACTGTTGCTTTTCGCCGGGAAATAGATGAAGTGCAGAAATCTGCTGGAACTAGGGGAATTGGTGGTGTACGGACTTCAAAGATAGCTTCAGAAACCAGTAGGGAGTTCATCTTCTCATCGTCATTTGCGGGGAACAGAGAGTAAGTTAACTATATCGATAAACTGATCTTCAATCGTGAATTATGCAGTCTTATATACTTAAACTATACTCCACGGGGAAGCATATTCTTTCCTTAGTTTTTCTAAATTATTTATGATGTTGAACTACGCTAGCATGTCTGCTTATGTCTGCAATATATGGCAGAGCCCTCACCTCCAGTAGATTGGAGAATATAATCAGTGACAAAGAGAAAGCGCCATCCGAGCCTAGTTCTTCTCCTGCTCTGGCTAATCAGAAACTTACTCAGCCTAAAAATGGGTCAGGTGGCGGCATGAATCAATCTGGAGAATTTTCTCATGAAAATGTTGAGACATACGTAAATGAGAGTGGACGTGTTCATGTAAGTAGAGTTAGAGCTCTGGGGATAAGAATGACCCGAGATCTGCAGAGGAATTTAGATATGATGAAGGAAATGGAGCAAGAAAAATCTAATGTGGAGGCGGCAGGAAAATTGTACAGCGGTTCCGTCAGCCAAAATCGTACTGCTGAGGGCAGTCTTCCCACTATCAGCCAGGAAGCAAATTCTAATATTGAGCCTGTCATAGATCACTCAATTGGCAGCATAGGACCCTCCACTCCAGCAGAGAAAGTTTCATTTCAGATTTCTTTCGACGAGGATAGTTGTCATGATGATGATGACGAAATATTTGTAGGTTTGGTTGCTGGAAAAACACATGTGATTACCAAAGTTGGTAATGCGTCTGTCACAAAACTACCCAGTGCCTCTGATTCTGACATTGAATGGGAAGAAGAGACGATAGAGGGAAACCCAGATGGTAATTATGAAAAAGAACCACAGATGACGTGTGAACCGTTATCTAATGAAGGTAAGGTCAATGATGAAGGTGGAGTAAGTGACGTTGCTCAAGAAGTTGCATTTAATTCAGTTTCGCCTCCCAAGGCAGCTTCAAGAGGTGTTTTGGAAGAAGAATCTCAACTACAGGAGGCAATCAAAAGGAGTCTTCAGGACGCTCAAGCTGCTAAGATGGAGAGCGTATCACTTACAACGGTGCATGCATTTTCAGTTAATGAAGTATCTCAGATAAGTCCTGATAGGAATGAATTACCCGAATGTAGCTTGTTGAAGCAAATAGTGCGGAATGAAGTATCTGCTTCCTGTGAATCTTTGGATGATGGATCACGGGATATCGTTGGTGACAGATCTGTTGTACCAAATGCAACAGCTAAAGTTTTTGCTACTTTGGAAGATCAAGTTCAAAAGTGCAATAATGATCAACCAACTTCGGACTATGATCCAATGGAGGATCTTTGTGATGCTGGAGGAAAGACAATTCATGATATTCCTGACTTTAAAACATCAAATGCGCCAGAAAACAAGGAGGCATACTTGGGTGTCAGTTTGGTTGATTCTACCCTCGAGCTTGACAGTCTGAAGTCGGCACCTGAATTATCTGAGTCAGTCGATGATTCTATTGCACCTTCTGGAGTCCTGCCCATACAAGAAACAAAAAACTGTATGGCTACGGATTTTGACACTGTTTTTCTTGAAGGATCAGAACCTGATGTAAATAAAAGGGAGAGTCTGAACAGATCTGGAGTCTTTGAACTAGATGCAGCTCAAATAGAAGACTTGGAGGCTAGTCTAGCAGACGAACTGTCAGTTCTTGACCAGGAACGTGTGGATTTGGGAAATGAGCAAAAAAAACTTGAACGTAATGCTGAAGCTGTCAGTGGTGAAATGTTTGCAGAATGCCAGGTTTGTGCAATTTTACTTCCATACAATTGACATGAGACTGATTACCTTCCTGCAAGTATCAATTCTTTTCTGCTGCACATTATCACCATTTTAAAGTATATTTCTTCAATTATGATTGTTTGTAATCCATTCTGGCCAAAATGCGATCTCATTTAATGTTTTCATGCAATTATTGGGTATTAAATCTTTTCATTGGCTGACCTATCTGGTCCATGGTTTTGGCTAATGCGGATATACGTAACCTAGGTAATAGTGGAATCCCAATTTGTGAAACAGTAATGCAACTCATGATTTGGTGTTTTCCAAGCCTTGCGTGGTTCTATCTATCTAGTTCTATTGCATTCCAGTTTTGCGTAGTCTCTTTGCGGTATGCACTAATATTTTGAACCAACACTGGTCTTGCACTCGTCTATAATGAAAAAAATGCTTTTTCTATTATTTCTTTCTTATCTTTGTTGATATATGGGTTGTTTAGTGGTGTAACTAACTTTATTTGATGGTTAAACATGCACTCTATGCTAGATTCCTGTTTGTATTTGAAATACTATCTGTTTAGAGTTATCTCTGTACTTGTTGCATACCAATCCAAATGCACAAATGATGCATCAGCTTTATGTATGAATAGGAATTGCTCCAGATGTTCGGCTTACCTTATATAATTGCTCCAATGGAAGCAGAAGCACAGTGTGCTTTTCTGGAACAGGCGGGACTTGTTGATGGTGTTGTGACTGATGACTCTGACGTTTTCTTGTTTGGTGCGCAAAGTGTTTACAAGAATATATTTGACAGTCGCAAGTATGTTGAGACTTACTTTATGAAGGTTTGAGACTCACCCAGTTTCTTGATGTGCCTTGTGCACTGTTTTTGTGTTCCTACTGTTAATCAAGGCAATGAACTCTCTCCCTCTAGGACATTGAGCATGAGCTTGGACTGTCTCGAGGAAAACTAATTCGGATGGCCATGCTTCTAGGGAGTGATTATACTGAGGGCATCAGGTAAGTACACTTACTGTAAAAATCTCAGACATGTGCTTGCAAGTTTTGTGGAAAAACAGAATATGTGATGGTTGTCTAATCTATTGCTAGTCATAAGCATACTTTAAGATATTGAGAATGCATCACTGACTGCAGTCCTTCATAATAAGGTGAATCTTGCTAAAATGTAAATTCATTGGCTTTTGTCATAGTGGAATTGGAATCGTAAATGCTATTGAAGTTTTGAATGCTTTTCCTGAAGAGGAAGGTCTCCGTAAATTCCGGGAATGGATAGAATCCCCTGATCCGACCATATTTTACAAGGAAAGAGATATTAATGTAAATAAGAAAGGTTCCAGTTCTAGGAAAAAAGGTCATGCACAAAAGAAAAAGGTGTTGGGAAAAAATGGCAACAGTCGAAGTTGCTCAGCGGATGCATTTGACGTAGACGAGTCAGGTGATATTAATGAAGCCGCAGATGATGATGTCCAGGAGCTGAAACAGATATTCATGGATAAGCATGTAAGTGACTAATTTGATGTATCGAAATAATTGTTTGTCAATTAATTGTGCTGTCTTGTGAGAAAAAGTATTGTGTTCTAAAGCTTACCTGCACACGTCACAGAGAAATGTGAGTAAGAATTGGCATATTCCTTCTTCGTTTCCAAGTGATGCAGTCATATCTGCATATACGTCTCCCAAAGTGGACTTGTCAACCGAGCCATTTTCTCATGGGCGGCCTGATCATCCAGTTCTTCGCAAGTGAGATCTGCGTCCCTCATGTGGTTGTTATAATGGGCTTAGAACCTTTTTACAGTTATATACACTTGAAGCATTTCACTTTTGAACTGCTAGCCATTAAACCATATGGAATGCGGCTTTCAATAATCCAAATGTCTCATTACTTTTACTTGACATCAGGTTTTGTCTAGAAAGGTTCGGGTGGGGTTATCAGAAAACTGACGAGCTGCTACTTCCTGTTTTACAGGAGTACAATAAGCGTGAGGTACAAAGTTCTTTTTCTTTTGCTGCTACCTATGTCATATCCAATTCAGATTGTGATTTTTAATCAGTAAAGTTTTCTTTACTGGTGACAGACTTTTAGTTTATTATATACTTGGTAGTAGTTATTGGAGAGGCCCACTTAGGAGTTTTCGTGCTCAAAAGAGACAAACTCTTAATATGGATCCTGATGAGGCCAAATTGAGTTCTTGTTGGATTTGAAATATAAATTTGGTCAGAGAATTATTAAAATAAGTAGTTGATACTTAAAAAAGTGTGGAATTAGAAATTGCATTAACTTATACAGCTAAGAATGGATAGGGACTCATAATTCTGCTGTGGCGGTCTTTAAGAAGGCAAAAAAGCTCAATTTTTTAATCATTGAAACCATTATGCGACTTATCTGTTTGACTTCCAAAATGTTACTTCTGCTAAGCTTTTTGTTATACACATGATACTTTGAGGAGGAAACTCATTTTGTTTAAGACTTTTTTTTCTTGTTGTCATCTAATAGACTCAACTGAGGCTGGACGCATTTTATACTTTTAATGAGAAATTTGCCAAGATTCGGAGCAAAAGGATCAAAAAGGCTGTCAAAGGTATCACTGGCAAAAACTCTTTAAATGACAGTGTGCAAATAGGTTCGGAAAGTAATAGCGGCAATGACACAAGAAATCCAGAGGAGCCTGCTGGATCTGAGTGTCATACTGAAGGGGGCACCAGCACCATGAACAATGAGATAAGCGTACCTGTAGGGAAATCTCAGAAGATGTCCCGTAAAAGGAAAACTTGTACAGAATCCGCATCCACTATAAAGGTGAAAGATGGACCGCGTGCTAATGATATGCAGAATATCAGTAAAACATCCCCTGGGGCCGAAAGAGGTCGACAAGGAGTTTCTTCAACGAAAAAATCAAGTAGAAAGCAAGTTAAGCTGTCTGATTCGGCAGACATTTGTGCTGGTGAAACCAGGAAGGAAAAGAATCCTCTTGATATTCATGAAAGACCACAAAAATTGAGAAGGGTATGCTCTCCTTTAGTTCTGTATTGATTTTTTTCTCTTCCTATTTACTAGGTAACTGTATGCTGACCTGCATCATATACTTCCTGTAGCACATACTTTTGTGAATGCATCTAATTTGTGGTTACACAAGTTGATTAATTTTACTGTTCATGCCTCGTAGTCAACAAGAATTCGGGAGACAGTGAAATACACCAGTGATGTCGAACTTGACGATATGGGCATGCCTTCTGAAAACTTCAAAGAATCATGCAAAGAGGGAGAGCAAAGTAACCTGGCATCATCATTGTCTCCTCTGCATCCTAGTGAATTTGGAGCTGACCAAACTAGCGCCCGTTTTGCTACAAATATAGCTGGAGATTATCTGAAAATGGGAGGTGGGTTTTGTATAGATGAGGGTGAGGTATCTGATGAATCGTAAGTAGTTATGTCGGCTGCCCATGCAAAACTTTTAAGATTCGGCACAACTGACTTCTAGTCCATAACATGTTCACTCAAATACTGAACTTGTTAAAATCTGATCCAAATGTGAATTATGAAAATGTGATGAGGATCTGAGTGTCATACTGAAGCTACACGCATCGAGTTTCATTCTTTGCTCGAGTCTCTTGCTGCAGATTGTCTCCATCTTCGTTTCTCGCTGAGATCTATGCCCTGCTCTACCTGTTACTCCTTCACTGTCTCAGTGGTATTAGATTCAGTCGCATCCTTAGTTCCTTACGACCTCAACAATGGCAGAAACATGTAGTCAGGCCGAGATGAACCGCCAGTTTGAAGAGTTTCATCGTCTTTCCGACGAGCAAACCAAAGCACTTCGAAACGAATTTCGGAATGAGATAGCAGGGCTAAATGATCTCATCGATGGACTTGTTTTACAACAACAAATCCCGGGTGACCCATCGTCATCCAACACCCCACACCTAAAAAAACCAACACGTCCCATCCCCAACTCCAACTCCAACAACACCATAACACACCTGACCTACACGATATCGCTTGCCCATCACCCATGCCCGAAGGTCGCCTAGCAAAATTCGATTTTCCTAGGTTTGATGGTACCCTGCTAAAGGAATGGCTATCGCTCTGCGAACAGTTTTTCTCCCTGGACGGAACCCAGCCAGAACTCAAGGTACGTATTGCATCCTTTCATCTAGTAGACAAAGCACTACAATGACATCAAAACTATATGCGCAATCATTTAGATCAGTTCCCTACCTGGACTGACTATGTCATTGCAATCTCAACTCATTTCGGTAAAATATTTAATGACCCATTTAGCTGATTTGGTGAGCCTGAAACAGTCGAACGACTCTTTAGAAGAATACTTGGACAAATTTGAATGCGCTCTTACATGTCTGTCCCCTCCAGATGAGTATGCCTTGATCATTTTCTTAACTAACCTAAACCCCTATTTGGTTCAACAAACTCGACAGTTCAATCCTCGTTCTATAGTAGAAGTTGCACGTATAACAAGGTTACATGAATCCGCACTTCAGCTAACTCCCATGAGATTCCCTAGAGTCCCCTTCAATTCATCAGTTACACCTTATAGAGCTAAATCCTTATCTAGCACAAACGCCCCGATCCTAGCTAACCCAACTACTCCTAAACCTTTCTCAACCCACACATCATCCATTACTTATCC
>JAWWMW010002061.1:8879-21257 GCA_035048345.1 Echeveria elegans
AATTAACATTACACGCGCATATATCCTTCAAATGCGCAATAACTAGACAGCTAAATTTGGCTTCAACTTATCGAAAAGATTACCAAACAATCACCAGAATGAAAATAACATATGAAAATAAATGAAGAGAAAAGGGCTTTTGCTTGCATACTCTGCCTTCAGGATGGAAACACGGATGAATGATTTCATATCCAAATACAAATTATCAAACTCAATGCCGTTAGGGTTAGGAGCGGAGACATTGACAGGGACGCCGTTACGGTCATCGACAGCAGTAGGTTCGTCCTCAATAAAATCGACGACTGCAAGCGAGTAACGGTCAGCTAGCCATCTGTAGAAGGCTGGAACTCCCATGGCTGCCCGATCGGTCAGTGGGATGGATCAAGAAGCAAACTAGCGATTTTCGATTCGGTGCAGAAATTGAATTATTGAGTTTTGCGTTGTGTTGCGAAACGGAGGCGGTGCACTTTTGTAACCCGATTTTGTTGGAAATTATCTCATTTCATATTTTTTTATTATAGTTTCATAAAAATGGTAATCTAATTACTCCCTCCGTCTCATATTTTTCTTCTCATTTTTTTATTTGGTATTCCAAAATTTTCTTCCCGTTTCCTTAAATGGAATTTTTTTCGCTCACAATTACACTATCTCTCCAATCTATTTACTTTTCATTTATTCTCTTTCCTACTTTTTACATTCTACTCATAATTTTTTCTCTCACAATTACACTCTCTCTCAAATCTATTCACTTTTCACTTATTCTCTTTCCTATTTTTTACATTCTACTCATAATTTTTCTCTCTCACAGTTACATTATCTCTACAATCTATTTACAGTATTTTTTATTCATTCTATTTCTTACTTTTTACAATATATTCACTTTTCACTCACTTTTTACTCATTCTCTTTCCTATTTTTATCTCACATAACATAAATTTTCTTAAAAACTGTGATAACTATCAAATGGGAAGATAATAATGGCACGGAGGGAGTATAAGAAACAAATCATTAGCAGACACTCATTTTGACTAATAAATGATTTCGAAATTAGTACTTCAGCATTTAACATGCTTTCAGTGCAAATGAAAGACGCTAACGTAACAATTATGCAACATCCTAATCACTTTATGAGAGACTAAACAATATTGAAAATTGTTTTTGGCAAAAATTAATTTTATCGTAATTCCTACAAAGTTAGTGAGCGCTTTTATTTATTAGAATCAATTCCAAAATATTGCCACGCACGTTAAAAACATGCAACCAGCGAACACACAACTGATTAGTGCAAAGAAACCTGTATTCGACTGTGTCGTAAGTTTCTAGATGACATAACTTTTTGGTAATTTGACAACAAAATCTGCATGTGTTCAGCATTTCACTTTTGAAGTGACTCAATATATACTGTTATTATTTTAAACTAGCTTCGCTTCCGTCGTTCCAAATGGAAATTTATTTCGTGTTTTATTCAATTCCCCTTTCAAACAAATTTTATTTTTTAACGTTTAAATGGTAAAAAATAGTTAATTTTAATGTTTAAATTTTAAATGTGAATTATGTAAATTGTAAATTTTGTAATTTTAATGAATTTGAGTTTTTAATTTTTTAATCTTATAAATTTAAATGGATATTTTTCATTTTTTGTTTTATTCCTATGTTGTCTTATTCCTATTTTTATCTATGTCTATTTTATTTTATTCGAATTGATATTATCGAAGAAAATAAGAGAATTATCAACAAAATAACAAATTTCGCCCCATTCACCAAATAATTTAGCTGCGTAAGGGGTGATTATAAATAGAAGGATGTTTTTTATAAAAATCAAATGGGTTACAGTGTAAATATTGAAAACCACACCTCATCTACGGTAATTTAAAGAAAACGGCCAACTTTAAATATTCAAAATGAGAAAAAAATCTTCCAAATTTTATAAATGTAGATAGTTCTAGTTAAAGATATTTTCTTCTCTAACGATATTAACAGAATAGGGTGAAAGAACGAAATACTCCATCAACACCAAATAGAGAATGCCCAAATTATCCTAAATTAATAAAATCTATTAATATAATAGAATACAGTGTCCTGAATCAACCATTTACCAATAAAAAAAACCTCAATTACCAACAGAAATATCATTGCTAACTAAAATTAACCTAAAACATTTCCTTCCCAAAATCAAAATCAACCCCGACGCCCACCCCACATCACCCCCGCCGCCTACCAATCCACCCCCGACGGCCATCCCACAGCAAACGACACCACCACACGACGTCACCAGCCCGATCACGACGCCCACCCGAGCCCAACGACGCCCACTGACACCACCACCAATTTGGGTATGTCTTTGCACACACAAACTTGGGACTCAACATAGTCCTTCTTCCTTTTTTCTGATTCACAACAAACATACAATTTTATTTAAGTTCTGATGTGCAGTAAGTGTGGATGCAAAAATTGCAATCTTGACAAACATACTCTTGATTCGCTCATGTCTCTAAGCGACGATCTGCTGATGGTGGGTGTTTAGTGTATGATTGTGTGTTTACATTGCTGTTTTTAATTTGGTGTAGGAATGAATATGATTGATGGATCGATTTGTTGATTTGTAGTCGAACATCTTTGTGGAGGGAGTGTCCCACAAGATCAGCCGACAGATTGAGGAACTGGAGAGAGTTTATGGGTTGGCTGATGTTGTAAGAAGCCTGATCTGGAGATTGAGTTCAGGAGATTGTTGCTGGTGGATTTGTGCTGGGTTGAATGAGTTGAAGGAGCTTCTAGATCAAGGGTATGGTAAAGTCAATGCTTCGTCAATGTTTGGGTTGGGATTTTGAATTTTGATTAGGTTGGGCTGTGGTTGATTGGAATTCATATTGGTGGAAAAATTGCGTGATGTTTTTTTGCTTGGAATTTTAAGTTTATGGATTGGATTTTGCTCTGATATTGGTAGAATCAGTTGCCAGCATGAGCATGAAATGTTTGTTGCTAATTGTGTAAAGCGGAGAAGCTGAGGGAGTTATTTCATTTTGCAGGCGGCACCGGTTAATATTGTTGTTGGTTCTCAAGTGTGGGTTGAAGATCCAGTGGAGGCTTGGATTGATGGAGAAGTTACTCAGGTCAATGTACAACAGCTTCATATTAATGCTACGAATGGAAAGAAGGTAACAATCTCATTTGCACTTGAGTGTTGTCCTCTTTTGAATCAGTTTCAAGTAAAATTGGCAGTACGGTTTATTAAAGAGTAACTGAAGTTTGAAATTCTGGATGTTTTGTTGCGAATACAATTTTAGGATAGATTCGAGCAGTGGATTGTCATTCCTGTTGGTTTAATGGCAAATTCAATAGGAATAGGAATGACAATTCTGGATTGTCATTATGGTTTTGAAGTGTTTTGGATTTGAGAATTTGATTAGGGCTTTGCATGTATCAGATTGCATTTTGAATACTTGAAGTCGGTTTGATCTTTTGAAGGTTGATGTTGGATTGAGTGTGCGGTACAAGATTCAAGTGATTGGTACTCCGGAGCTAAGTATGAGATGTTGACTAACTCAGATGATATTTTAGTACGAGCACACAACTAAAATGAGCCGAACAACTATATACATGTTTTTTGAAACGTTATAACTTTTGGGGATGACAATGTTCTACTGAATGATGAACTTTTTGGGGATTTTTCTGCCAAATATGTTTTAAAATTTATATCTGCCAGTAATAGGATTTTTTCCCGCTGCATCCCGTCGGAACGACGGGTTCAACACTTGTTGTATTACAATAAGATTCACCCTCCAGTTGAGTGTAGGAAAATTTACAGAAAATAAAATTGAATAAAAAGTTTATAGAAAAATGAACTTCCTTGAAAAAATTACATTCATTTCTCCATGTTGTGAAAACCGAACCAATGATCGACTCGATAAGGTCATGGGGTCACGGGTTTGTGGATTCAACCGGGTCGAATCGGGGTCGATGCATGAGTCGACTCGAAATTTTAAATATATTTTAAATATTTAAAAAATTATAATACATTTTTGTATACACATATATCTAACACAAATAACATAAATTAAATGTCTATCGTATACATTTTTGTATACACATCTAATTTATGCATTGTATACAATTATAAATTAAACTAGATTTTTCAATTAAACTTGAAAACATAAATTCAAATTTGATCTTCAATGTACAAATTTGTGTATACACGTATATCTAACACAAAATCAAGTATATATTCATAAGGCTATGTTCTTAACCAGATTATAAAGCTAGCTCATTTGTAGGGATGCACATTCGGGTAGAGATGCACAACCGGGTCACCCGGACCGGATTTTCCCGGGCTCGGGTTGACCCGGGACCGGATTTGATTAAATGTGTGACCCGGGACCGGGTATTTCGGTCCTGGTCCGGTCCGGGTCCGGGTTTGGACCGGAAACTCGGGTTTTTTCTTTGAATTTTTTTACTTTTCTGGGTTTGGACCGGACCGGGACCGGAAAATGATAAAAACTCGACCCGGGACCGGGACCGTAAAATTCCGGTCCAGGTCCACCCGGGATCGAGAAATTCCGGTCCGGTCCAAAATTCTGGTCCGGGTTGGTTTTGTGCATCCCTACATCCGGGTCGACCCGGCCCGGACCGAATCGAATTGACCGGGTCCGGGTTGACCCGACGACCCGAAATTCATTACTAGGAAGAACCGAAAACCGAACCGGAACCAACCATTACGGTTCGGGTCGAAACCGGTTTGGACCGGATCCGGATTTTACTAGCATATTTGAATCGATTTTTGCGAGGTATGATATAGTGGAATAATGATAATTAGGGTTAGTAAAATAATGGTAATTAGGGTTAGTGACCCGGACTCGGTTAATGGAATAATGGTAATTAGGTTTAGTGAATAAGACACAATGTTTAAGCATATTAATTAATAGTTAGTGTAATAGTAACCCGGTCCAATCCGGTTTGACCCGAAATTTTACGGTTTGAACCGAAACCGAACCGGAAATGGATTTTCTTAAATTTCTGACCTGAAAACCGACCTGTAACCGATCCGGGGTTGACCCAACCCGGAAAATTCCGGTCCGGTCCGGTTCGGGCTAAAAATGTGCATCCCTACTCATTTGTCAAGAATGGAAATTGAGTTACAAAGAGGGTGGGATCGAACCACGCTTCACCAAAAAAAATTCGTCAACGGTCAGACCGGTCCACCGGTTTTCCACAAAATCGTCCGGTTGAACCCGGGTTTGACCGAGTTTGACCGGATCAATTGCATGACCATATCAATTGCTGAATCGAACCGATAGACCGTCCGATTTCCGATCGAACCGGCCGGTTCGATCCAATTTTTATAACACTGGATTTCATTATCATTTTCCTTGAACAACCAAACACATCATTCCATTTTTTTTCTTTTAGTTTTCTCTCCAACCCTCTATTTTCCCTACATCCAAACCAAGCCTTGACATTTGGGCCTATTGAAATGATCAACAGAAGAAGAAAATTGTGCAATAGTTTGGTTTATGTGGCCATAAAGCACAAAAAGGGCATATACCAACAAATACAACAGGATGCAAACTAGAACTGTAGTAACTTAATGTCACACAATTTTTGGTTCCATCACAATTTCAGATTTCGTTAGATATAGATACTCATTTGTAATATCACACAGGACATAAGAGCATCATGAATGGTGGGTTGAACTGGGAACACCTTCATGCAGTTGGGAGTCTAGTGGGGTCACCTCAGGGATGTCGAGGCTGTCAACAACGGTTGGTGAAGATCCTGTTACTTGGATGTCACTCGGTTCATTGCGGTTTATTGTTTGGGGAGTTTGATCCTCTGTGACATCCACTATGCTCTCTTCAGGAACTTGGACTTCTTTAGATTCAGTTAGGCATGCTTTCTCTTCATCTTGTTGCGATAAATCCATGTGCTTTGTAAGTGGACTGATGTTACCTATTTCTGAATGGGATTCCGCCTTTTCAACAATTTGACGATTCTCCATATGCTGTCTGTTTTGCGCGATAAATTACACTTGTATGTGAGACCTAAACAATGATGCGCCAAGGTTCTTGGATATGTAATGAATGGTTAAACGACTAACCTTTGTAGTTGCGCCTGGAGCATATTCACATATGCCAGTAGTTCTTGTTTCTCCTTCATGGAATTTGACTCTCTTACTTCAGCCTCCTTTAGCCTAGCTTCAGCTTCTGCCTCAGTAACCCTGACTTTCTCCTCAGCACGCACTGCAGCACCCTCTTCTATGATAGCACGATCTCTGGCTTTTGCAAGTTCTGACCGCGACAAGTTGGCCTCTTGAATAGCAGAGCCTCTCTGCTTGACTAATTCATCACGCTCTTTACTCAAAGAGTTTGCCTTCTCTTCAAGTTCCTTCACCTATGTTTTACAAGCATAGTAAATAAAAAAATCCAGGGACTGAAAGACCCCAATGGTCAGTTTATCAATCCTTTAAAGAAATTCAATTAAAATTATTGTTCAATAGGTGACAAATTATATTTACATATTGCATGAAACAGTACATATATGATACTTGTTATATATTTACAACTTAATCGTGTTGTACCTTCAACACTGATGATTGATGATGCTTCTCGTACTCTTTCCTCAAGCGCTCAATTTCGGCACAAACAAACCTTCTCTGCTCATCCATTGTATGCGCAGCTGAGGCAGCCATTTTAGCAGCTTCAGCAGTTTCCGACAGTCTTTCAGCTATTTCTTTGATAGTAGAATCACGTGATCGGAGATCACGAGCCAAATTCTGTAATTCTTCATCTTTAACACGTAACGTCTCCTACAAATGACATAATCGTAGCTATTAACTAAAACTCACCATAAAGATGACAGTATCATGGTGGGTCTATTCTACTGGTCGCATGTCTGTGATGGCTAAAGGACCACTGATTCATCATCAAATATGGTCAATCAGTAGCCATTCAACTTTATCGACTTCAAAAAAGTCTGATCTTCAAACCAGAAAGTAAACATATGAAACACATATCACCCAACGGAATGCTTATTCATTTTGCCAAGGTAGGCCTTCCCTTGCAAATCAAAAGTTCCATTTTGGATCACCTTTTACGCAAGCGTTAACCTATGCCATTACAGATTTATGATAAACTTGCACTAATTTTCCGTTGGAAGTGTGTACTTGAAACATATTAATGGCAGTTACTGGCACCGGTTCCCTTCCCTCCACTGGGTTGGAATAATTATTGGAGTGAATGTCACGCATAAGACAAAAACAGATGCATACAGATACTTACACATAGACACAAAGGTAGACGGCATAAGGGACATACCTTCATTATCGTGAAATCCTCGATAGGACCATCTGTTACTCTGACCGAGAGTTTTCCTAGTGCTTCATTCATGGATGTTTTCATTGCTGCTTCAATTTCTTTGGAGCATTCCTGTGCTGTGGAATTGGCAGCTGCAACTACAGTAGCAACTGTCCCAAGCCTGGCTGAACCAGCACCGCTTAAGGAATCTACAGCCTCTTTGTGAGCCTTCAGAACTAACTGTGTTGCACTGCATTATTATCCAAAATGTGAATACAATCAAACGAATCATGATCTACTTTCCTATCAAATGTCAGGACTCCATGAAAATTTAATACTCCGTATACACTACAAGGATATCAGGGCAGTCAAAGTACTTACTGCAGTGTTGCCACCCAAGCTCTTGCTGCGCCTGGAGTTTCAGCGCAAAGAAAGTAGTCCTTTTTCTGCGGTGTTCCAATATCTTTTTCGTGGATTCAAGTTGCACAATGACCTCAGAATCTTGATGACAGACTAAATGGGAAATATAAGAAGCAGATAATGTACAAGAGCTAATTGAACTAATGATAGAGGAGGATACAGAAACAGCAGCCGTCATACTTTGGTAGCCCACTGAAACACATAAAACAAGTATAGTTAAATCTGCATTATTGAAATGCACCGCCACTGATGAATTACAAAAGATAATTTCCTTACTGAAAGTTAACCGGAGAAATGGCAATTGTACTATTTCCATCAAAGATGATAGTTCCTTTGACCAATGCGTCATTCCTTTTTGACCTAGTTGAACAATAGAAAAGACGTATAATAAATTCCCAACTACGCCATTCAGAGCAGTCTAGTGTGAGTACTCAGTTCATCATATCCACTTTCCAGAAATGTATCTTACTTGTACTCCATTTTTCCAGTGGTTGGATCCAGAATCACCCAACGCTCATTCCATTTCTTCAGCTAAGAATAACAAGAGTAGATGTTCTTCAGTTGTTATTTTCATAACAAAGCAGCTGACACTATCACCAATCAAATTTCTACCACCTCCTCTAAAAAAAATCAAAAACAACAAAACAAAAACGATACTCTACTCTAATCCCATATAAGAACTTCTGGACAAAAATACCAAAATCCTCATAAACACATTTAGAAAAAAGCGCATTAATTATTGAATCAAAAAACACAAACAACTGAGGAAATTGAAATAAAACATACTGAAGAGCCAGATGATGAATTACAAAATATGAAGTAGAAAAGTAGAAAGGCCAGGAGTGAAGAATACTGTTTCAGATCGCTTGAGAAGAGGTCCCTGTAAAAAGTTCCGACCAGAACCAGATGCCAATTGCCGTTTGATCTTTTCCAGGCTGCTTTCCGTATCCGTAGGTCTCTGCAATCAGACACATAAACAATGAGCTTCGGCTTCGAATTGAGTGACGAAATTAAACAAGACGAAAGGAAATGTAACTGGAGAAACCCCGGCGGAGGAGGCCATCGTAGATCGAAGAGAGTGAGATTAGCTGCGTCGTTTGGTTATGTGCGTTCAATTATTTCGGAGCTGGTAGGTTTTGCGTGTAATTGATTTTTTTTAAAACTAAATGGTGCAATATTGAAAATTGAAAAAACTGAGGATAAACAAAATTTTAAGAAGTTCAAAGTGCAAAATTTATGACTTCATTATTATTACCAGCTGACAGTGACTTCCAGTGGTCGGCCGGAGTGGAAAGAAGAATTAACATTTCGATCAATGCCAAATAAAAAAAAATCAAACATTACGACTCTGCTGGGGATCGAACCCAGAATCTCTGGTTTCGTAGACTAGCGCTTCTGGTTTCGTTCGATTTTCCTAATTTTTCCCTACATTTCCGATTCTGGTTTTTTAAGTAAAAATAATAATTTCTCCATTCAATTACTCAAAAAATTCTCAATATGAAATTTTAAATTGCAAATTTATTTTTTAAATTTCTAATTTTAAATTATTAAATAATTTTTTAATTTTTGGACTGAATGATGTGTTAGGTCGGGATGATGGGCTTAGTGAGTTGGGCTGACTAATGGGTTAGTGGGCTGTGTGATGGACCGATGGATGTGTGGTGGATTGAGATTTAGTAACTAAAAATTAAACTTTAGCAACGAAAGTTTCCGTTGCTGTTTGTGTGTTGAGGATGGAAGGTTATTATTAGGATAGATTATAAATTTCTACCTATCTAGTTGAACGATTTCTATTTTAGATTGATAGAAACAATTAGGGCACTCGCAATTACAGAGATAGTATCAATAATGAGAATGTTAGGGTACTACTTTACAATGTTGGAAATAAAATGCTAAATTAATTAATACGTAGCCACTGCCTTCTTTACATGTGTTCATATTGATAATAATAACTTTGATGTATCACGGTCTGTCCATACAAACATCTAGATCAAGTGTGCCCGATATACCACCGCGGCATATCACACCAGATGCATCATTAGTCATTAAGATTAAGTGTCTCCCAACATATATTCGTCTCTATTGTGAGGAGACAGTGCAAATCAATACTTGAAACACAATCGCACAAGGCTAATATACCAAACTAATATTTTGATACAATAACTCGTGCTTGGATTAACAACCTTGCCAATAATAAAGATTACTGATTGAATAATCAATTGGTCATGACACGCAAGTCTTCGAACAAAATAGAACTTCTTATTCTCTACATTATAACATGTAATGATCAAAACGTATTCATTAGTTCAGGATAGTATGGATCCGTAGTAACACCGAAACACGGTGGTCACTAACTATTAATAAAGTATTTTCCACAAGTCATAGTAAGGAATACAAGAAGAAAAGACTAGGAAGAGACTATCGTCGCAGACCTCCTACTCCGCTCCTCGACTCCTTCGTCGACTACGAAAAATGACTTTTTTCTCTAAAAATCTCTTCTTATGATGGGATGACCCCTCTTCAAATTTCTATCTCATTCTTCACCCCAACACCTTTATTTATAGAATTTTTGAGGCAATGACCGTAAACAGATCTGAAACTCGTGACATGACAGCAACAAATTTTCAGAAGCGGCTCCATAATCCTATCATGCGTACATGAGTTTCTGGGATGCTGTTGTCGTACCTTTCCCAATGCTTGCACAAAAAATTGTCGTTCGCGCCACGATTGGGCAACATTATCGCGTTTTCCCACGACGAGCAACATATATGGTAGCAAACTATGAGCCAGCAAAATCCAATAATATCGAGAGACGTCTTACCAAACAACATATTAAAATATGATTAGTTTTCATTCTCGATTCCATTCCGATTCGGAGACACGATCCCTCTTATTTGTTTTTCATTTTGGTTTCAGGTCTTGTTTATACCTTATTAAAAAGGGTTAATTACAAATAACCACCCTTATGTTAAGGGTGTTTCTAAAGTCACACTCATATGATTCTTCCTCACAAATAACCACCCATATGTTAATTTTTTTTTTCAAAGTCACACCTATTTCACCATTCCGGTAGAATTCAGGCAATATTTCGATAAAACACAGACTCATTACACTATTCCGGTAAAATTCACATCCATTACATAATATTTTTAATTTTTTAATGTTTTATAACATTTATTTTCACACAAAGTAACATGTTTTAGGTAGTTTTTAAATCGATCGAAACATAACGATGATGATTAATGTTGAAGGAATAAATACGAAAATGGCATTTGAAACAACAAAGGGAGGTGGTGGACCCGTATCGTGAGTTTTTGAGCTTGAATATTACCTGAATTCTACTGGAATGGTGAAATGGATGTGACTTTGAATTTATTTTTAACATATGGATGGTTATTTGTGAGGAAGAATCATACGGGTGAGACTTTAAAAACACCCCTAACATAAGGGTGGTTATTTGGAATTAACTCTTTTTATAACTCAAAATACAATTATAAATAAAAATAAGGGATAGTTACAGAAAAAAAAACCTCTATCTGTAATACTTTTTCCAGATGACACCCCTCAGTTTATTTTTCACATTTAAAGACCTTCATGTTTTCGACATTTTCATTTAGAGACTCGTCCGTCAAACGGAATTGACCACTGAATCATAATTTTAAAAATTTTAAAGATCAAATTAAAAATACAAAAAATATAATCTAACCTCTCATCTTCTTCCACACCACCACCACCACCACTCATTCCACCTCCTCTACCTCCTCCACCACCACCCCTCCCCCACCTCCACCACCACCACCACTCCATCCCTCCCAATCAAAACAAGTTCCCCAAGCTCTTAAAACCCACGTGGAGTCTCTCTTCTTCAAGTAACCATTCTATACTAAACCCTCCGTTTTTTTTTCATTGGCAGTACTTTTATGTTGTCCCCAGTTAGGGTATGCCTTGTTGGAGGCGAGGCGCTTGTTCTGGTCTGATTAGCTAGTACCTTGTGTTCTGGTCCTTTGCCCTCTTCTCTGGCGCTGGGCATTTCCGATTTGCATAATGATATTAACATTAATGTCAAGCTCTTACTTTTCTCTCCCAAGAAAGACATGCTTCTAGAAGGGAAGGTGGAAAAAGTTTCTCAGAAAACTATTAATCTCGTCGTCCTTGGTCTGTGTTCTGTTACAATCCCTACTGACAACATACGTGGAGAATTTGATTTCAAACTTGTATGTAAATGTTCTTTTATTATTAAGTTTCTAGTGGTATATGAATTTTCCAAGGATAAGTTAAATACGTAATGTGTTCTTTTATATTTGGACGTTCTTTCTTGCAAGAAAATGGTGAAGAGATATGTTATAGTACGCGAAACAAGAGCCATGGGATCAAGGCAGGGACAATGTTGCCTTTCTTAGTTAAGAGGTGAAACTCTATTCTTTAAGTGCTACATGGTATCTTTTTGCATTCTTGGTTTAATAATATTAAACCAGGTGCATGATATGACATATAATGATTAAATAGTGCTTGCTTTTTAGTGAAAGTTGACAATTTTTCTTAGAGTAACTGAATAGCATTTTTTAAACATTTTATCAATATATGCATTGCATGAATTTTAACCCACTGCATACATGGATTGATGTTACTGAAGTTGAACCAAATAAAGGGGGCAAGTTTTGAAATCAACACG
>JAWWMW010002061.1:28496-40514 GCA_035048345.1 Echeveria elegans
TTCGGCTTGTTTATTAATCGAGCCTTAAATTTATGTTCGTACTTGGCTTGATTAGTAACGAGCCGAGCTTTGACCGAACTTTGACCGAGCCGGCTTGCGAGCGCTTGTCGACGGCTTGGCTTGTTGACACCCCTACTAGTAAGTTTTGAGGTTTCACATTCCTGTGGCAAACTCCAGGAACTGCGTGAAGATAAGCTAGGCCCTGGAATATATCTGATAAACATCAATCACACAAACAAGGGTCAAGACTAGTAACTGAAGCGAGAGACCAAAGTGAAAGGTAAAATAACATACTTGGTATGTGTAAGCATTGTTGTAATATTTCAAAACTCAGTACATAGTCTCCGGGACGTACTCCATAACCAAATAGTGGTGGAAAAGAAACAGTGTCTGAGAGAAACGACATTGGGATGATCCATATCAAGCGCATCAACTGTAACTCTTATCATGTAAGACCTTCTTTATAGCTACCGATTCTCCAGTTTCTAAGCATTTGGCCTGAAGATACGCGACTTGAGAACAAAGCTCCACTCGTAAATAAAAACACAACATGTATTGATACTACTATACCTGAAAGACAATGCCGAATGATCCAGAGCCCACCACACGCTCCGCCATGTAGCTGATGGGTCTGCACATCAGAACACGCCAGTTGATGTTAGTGGAAATTTGTGTTCAACTAGTGAAAGTCACAGGAGAACAGGCTGCCTCTCTCGCCGCTTTTTTCTTCGCGTTGACTCGATCAAATTTGTTACTTTTCTTCACCCCCACAATGTATTATTAAATAAAATACGCTTAGTTAAATGAAAGGTGACAACGGGGACCCTGATCTGAAGCCAGTTTGAATACCAGCGACGAGTTGGCAGGTCATGCCATTTGTTTTCTATCCCTTCACCTTACAACTGTATGTCTGTATTGTAATTTGTATCAACTGGTACAATTATATCTGGAATAATTCACAGTACAATTTTTCAACATAAGTCCGTCTGTCTTATGAGGATGAGAGGAACTTAAACATGGCCATATTCTCCTAGAAGTAGTTCCAGCATGTCGTTGGGTGTTAGAAGCGTTGTCCCTCCAATGATCATCTCTGTATCAGGTCTTGCGCTCTCAGATAATGCCTCTTGGGCTTCGCGTACCTGAAACAACAGCAAAAATATATTGCCTCCCATGGCTATGAAATGTATTAACTCATAGTTCAAACAGAATAAAGACTGTTCAAAGACAACGTCAACAGCTTTTGACATACCAAAACTCAAATCTGACGGTTGAAATATAGAGTACTAACCTCTACACTGTTTAGGCCCCCAACAACGAACACCAGAATAATGTTTTGATCGCCAAGACTTGGTTTCACCTGTGGAAGCCAGGAACAAGCCATGGGTTATTAATGTTTTATAGTGATAAATTGAGTCCGGTTGTAAAAATTCACGGTTCTCAAACTGACCTGTCCAAGGCCGAGTCCAAATCGTCCAAATCCACTTTTAAATAGACGCCCAACAGTACTGGAGTGATATTCTAACCCTGGGATATCATGCTTTCCCAAAATTCTAGTTAATAGTTTGTATAGAAGTCCTTTACTAGAGTTGGGATCATCACTAAAAGTACTTTCGAATCCCAGCGCTGCTTCTCTAATTGGTATATTTTTCCTCCTTAAACTTGATAACTTGTGAAGGAATTTAAATAGGTTATCAACCCTATCACGCAGCTCCAGCTTCAACTGCATGTCATCATAAGCTTGTTGCTTGCTATCACTAAGTTCTTCATCTTCATCGCCCCACTTACCCCATCCATCATCATCCAAATCATAAAGCTGTAACTCTTCTTCTTTTGTTTCATCAGTTTTCATTTTTCCAAAGTTTGTTTCAAGCTCTTCAGCAAGACCTTGAAGAAACTTTAGCCTCGCGACAGATGGGTTTTCAGTAACAGCTTCCATTATGGCTTCTTTTAGGAATTTCTCTTCTTGCCATGAAAAGGGGCCATCAGAACTTGCCGTTGGGAAATTCTCACCGGCTAAAATATACCCAGTCATAGTAAGCAATAAAGCATCTTCAAACAACAGTATACCTTGAGGATGCTCGACTTTTCCATCCTTGTGTCTACTCGATCCAGCCAAACTACTCTTATTTATAATATCAATCATTTGGGCAGCAAGACTTTGACTTGTGTCGCCGGCGCTGACGCTCAACATCTTTTCAGCACTGACAAATGCATCCCACCGGGAACCGCGTGCATCATCAAGGGCAAACAAAACAGCAGCTGCCAACTGAATAATTCCTCTATTTTTCAACACGGAAGTTTGATTACTGGCCAGCGCTTTAACTAAAGGAAGCAGCTCTGATCTCTTCACAGAACCAGGACGAGTTTTCACATTTACAGATATATTTTCTTGTTGCAGAGTCTCTTGGACCCACTTTTTAACCAGCATGGCTCCATCCTTTGTCCTTCTATCAAGTAGTGCTTCTAAATATGGCGTCCCACGAAAATTCTCAGTAGAGACGAAGGATCCGGTAAATAACTCCTCAGAAAGGACTTTTCTTTCATGGATTTTCATGCTCAACTCTTTTAGATCTACACTTTGCACCTCCTTGCTAGGGGGATCCCACCCACAAAGAAAAGCCTCGACGCTTTCTAGAAGGCGAAGAATATCTTCAGAGGCATCCTCATTAAGGACTTCTGATATGGGTATTTTTACATCCAGTGGAGAACGTTTCAAGCAAGAAGGATGATGAAGTTGAGTTTGTGAAACCTTTGAGTGGGCATATGATGTGTTTTTGTCCCTTCGCGGTAACGATGAAAACATGTGATCCACAAGTGAGTCACCATGACAACAAGGAGTAAGAAGGTCAAGGGTTCGGTCAACCAGCAACAATCCAGCAGAACGCTTTCCACGACCTACATCATAAAGACTAGACATGTCGGTCAATGTCTTGCCGATGACTTTCGACTGATCGCCTATGGAATACACTTCCAATTTCAAATCCATCTACATATTTCAAAGATAACAAAATGAAATAGATCAAAATCTGCTAAATAATCAGACAAAAGATAAAAATGTCTCAAATGCTAGTTTGAATCAGCAAGTTCACATCAGCTAGGGTCTTCAATAATCAACCTATATAATAATATTTTTCACAGAGTCTGAATGCATGATTATGAAAGAAAGTAGTTCATTTTTACCGACTTTTTTCCAGATTATTATATTCCTTTTTCAGATCCATGTAATTAATTCACATGAAACATGAAAATAGACAAAGTAGTAGCACCTCTTGGCGAAATCATGTTTAGTAAAACAACATTCAAATAAAGTTTTTTTTAAAACAAAAAACAGAATGTAGAAATGTGAGTATTATAGTATGCAGTCACATGCTTAAAAATATAACTCAAATATTATCAAACCATAGTACCTTGGAAGCTAGGTGATAAAGGAAATGAGCTGTAAGGTTCAGTCCAGGAGGAACGTCATCACCATCAAATGGTAATCCAGTACTCAAAGGAGGCAACCCCATACTTAAAGAATCTTCATGCTTGACTGACAAGTATGATTCAGCAACTAACCCCTCTGAAGGCATCACGAAGAATCTAGATGAAAATGGGCATATTATCAAAGGGAAGTGATGCACAGATACAGTCAATTCTAGACCCGGTTTTTGTTTGCGGAAACTTGGACTATTCTCACATGATTCTTTAGGGCTGGAATGAGATTCAAATAGAAGGCCTTCTTCATTGGAAGACAGCTTTGACCACCCTACATCACCCAAACAGGAACGTCGCGGGGAAGCCACTGATTGACTAGTGGTTACTTCATACTTCTTTACAAGCTCTTCATAATCTTGGAGAAGTAAGGATTCATACTCATGGAAAGCATCTGGCCCCAAAGGTGAATCAGGATATGTCGAGTGCGCCATCTGCGATACTACAACTCTCAGCCTTAAATAGACTGATTGCAAAAACATACAAATTTACGATAACCGATGTACATTGTGTATAAATATTACTCACTAATCTAATTCTAAAATGAAAATTAAGTTTATTGAGGTAGCTCATATTCACTTTGACTTTATCATGATTTAAAGAAT
Source organism: Echeveria elegans (assembly GCA_035048345.1). Taxonomy (NCBI): domain Eukaryota; kingdom Viridiplantae; phylum Streptophyta; class Magnoliopsida; order Saxifragales; family Crassulaceae; genus Echeveria; species Echeveria elegans. Next base: position 32,576 of record JAWWMW010002061.1, read on the forward strand.
GACGGAATGATGAAAATTCATAACAGTGACCTAATACCACTCTTTCTTAGTAATTAGATTTCACAGAAGAATATTTCACATTAAAGAGGCTATTCAGAAGCTTCTAGGGCTTTGATCATGACTAGCATGATAACACCAAAAATGGTTCGTACCTCGGATACTGATGTGAATATACTGCATTTGGAAACTCCATTATGTGCTTTAAGACACCGCAAAATGTATCGATGAACATCGCTTAATAGGCGTGAAGTAATCACCACAATTTTGCCCACAGGGTTCAACACTGTAACCTATAACAAATGTCATGAAAGGTTTATCAAATAATACAAAGAAGAAGATTAAGTAGCTCATAGATGAGATCAAGAAACCACTTGATAGAGGAAAATACTTCTCCTGTGCAAGAACATATACACTGGCTACACATATTACAGTGTTGCCAGGTGAACAAACAGATTTTGTTACAAGATGGTACAAATTTTCTGTTGCTGTCATAATCCACATCCAGAAAAGAGAATTCACTAGGGGTAGAATCACATTTAGGGCCTTAGGCAACCTTGTAATAGTAATTAGCAGAAGTGTGACTAATTACCGTATCAAAACTCCCAGGGGTTTCCAAGCTGCATACAGATATTGCTCCGAGTTCCACTAGTAAAGAAAAGCCTCCCAAAAACTGAAAACTTTCAGTGCATCCAGCATCTAGGTAAACAGCAGCACCTTCAACATGCTCAGATACCTACATAAATGAAAAGAACAATTGGTATCGTGCATCAATTTTGATTCACTCCACAGTATATGTGACAGCCTAACAAGCACTAAAGGTTTCCTCAACTTTAGAACCAAAATAAAAGGACACACATAAGATGAGAAAAGAAACCAGACCATAAAATTAATAGACAATTCGACAAATCTCTAGACTTTTATGGTAGACTCACTTAGGGAAATGTACATAATCATAATCTACAGAAAGAACAATCACAAGTGCTGTAACAATTTAACAAGTACCTGAAGGGAACTCAAGTTTAGACCAAAATAAACTGACACGCACACAAAAATAAGAAATGGAAAAGGAGTGAAAACGGGTAGCAAAAAATCACTGAGACCTACTGGCATATTACTGGTCAAATCTGGAAGAGGAGTGAAAACGGGTAGCAAAAAATCACTGAGCATGAAATCAATACTAAATTGTTTCAAAATTGATTTTGAAAATCGGATAAAAAATGTCTGTTAACCACAAGCGTGGGAACTGATTGTATAAAGAAACGAATTACTTGTGTAATGGAGTCCAAGCAGCATTTCATCACATCCACAGAGGCCATGACTCATGCAGATCAGCTCGATAGGATCGATTGCGGGTTTACCTATCACACCTGCATCCTAAATTATGATCGCATGCATCAAGCCGATGGAACTGAACAAAAATCGATCACAAATGGATCGATTCGAAAACCTAAAATTGCCAGATTGTAATGGAAAGACGATCCTAGCGCTTACTCAGACTGGATGTTTCGGATCGAGCTGTTTCCTTTTGAGGCTAGCGGATGCCGAGTCGCCGGGTTTTGACGAGTCGAGCTAGCGCTTGATTTTCTGCTACGGGCTTTTTGTGGGCTTTGTGTTGGGTTAGGAAGAACGGGCTCATGAGAATGGGCTTATGGCATCTCCTACTATGAGCTATAAGCTATTGTCAAATTATGGTTAGAACTAAAAAAAATAAAATAATTCGACTCATATTACGTGCTACTTATATTAAACCATCGCTAAAATCAGAGCCGTTTCGGTGATTTTTTTCATTAAAATAATATAATAAAAAGCCAAAAGATTCTTTAAAAATAAGAATATTTTTTCCAGAAAACACATAAATTTTTAGAAAAAAAAATAAATAATGAACATTTTGAAATACTAAAAATACTTAAACATTCCACTTTAATTCTTTTATTTCTCTAAAACGTTATATTTCCTCTAAAATATTCTATGTCTTTTAAGTTTTATAATTTGTAATAGAATGTTTTTGTATTTGTTGTAATTTTTATAATCTATTCTTATAAAAGATTAGGAAAAGGACCTAAAATCAAAACTAAAATTACAATGTTCCCCCTCTCCACTATTAATCACAAAAATGCCATTAAAATTATAGATAACGGGCCGGCCCATTAAATAAAAATTAAAAATTTTAAAATAAACATTAAAAATAAAAAAAATTGAAAATAAAACATTAAAATTAAAAATATTAAAAATAAAAATTAAGCGCAAAATATTTATAATTTTTAGGTGAATCAAATGGAGACACGGAAAAAATTCTCGTCGGGACGACGGAAGCGCAGCTAGTATAATATAATTATTTTAATAAAAAGTTGCCGAAATCAGACCGGATTCGCGCAAGGGGGCAAGAGGTGATTTGCGGTGATATTGTGGATGATTTTCATCCGTAAATAAATGTATAACATGTGGTTTTCAATAAATACCAATCATGACGTCAGTCAACAAAAGAATTGTTTAGCCCGCAAAAATTTCTAAGTTCTCACTGAGATTTTCTTAAGAGATTTTTATCTTGTACTTTGTTTTCTTTACGCAATTGTTCATCGATTGCTTCTTTTGTTGAACTTAGTTTTTCTTTAGATGATGGATTCAATACACAACGTTACTGTAAGGAAAGTTTCGGAAGTTGAAGAGTTAACAAATCAAGTTGAGGAAGGGTTGGCGGTTAAATTTACGGAACAGGAATTGCAAAATGCAGGGAAAGAGTTTGCAAACTCCATCATGGTCAAAATTGTTGGTAATAGAGGATACAATCGAACAACTTTTAAAATGGTCCTCAGGGACCTATGGAAATCAACTGCCGGGTTGAAATTCTCGGAAATATCCTCATAGCAAAATTTGATAAGGAATCTGATATGGACAAGGTTCTATCTAGAGGTCCTTGGCGCTTTATGGGATGGGCCTTGCAAGTTGAAAAATGGGCACCGGGGAAGCAAATTGCAGAGTTTTTTAGTGGGAAAATGGAGTTATGAGTTCAAATACATAACCTACCGGTTGAGTTTAGAAGCAAGCATTTTGCTGTTTGATTTGCGGAAAAAGCCGGCAGGGTAATTCTGGGACCGGAGAGCAAGGAAGGGCAAGTTGACAGGGATGAGGTCTTAAAATACATTAAATTTAAAGTTGAAATAAACCTACTCAAACCACTCGTGCCTGGTTGGACTTTGGATCGAGGTATAGAAACCCCAATATGGATCGATTTTAAATACGAGAGGCTGCCCAATATTTTGCTTTAATTGCAAAAGGTTTGATCATGAAACTCGATCTTGCACTTATACTTCAACTGATTCTCCAAAGACTGTCATCAAGTCTAGGTTTGGCTCATGGTTGAGAGCAGATCACATTGCAGTTGAACGTATGATGCACCGGAGGAGTTCGCCGGAATCTGATCGCAGGTCGGAAAGTTCAGATGAGAGGAGGGACACGGCCGTTGATACATCCAAAAGTCGCGCCTCTTCAGTGAACGAAAACACTTCCAAACAAGCCGCTTACGCTGAACCAACACCAGGATTTCAAAAACAAACTATTGCAACTTCAAATGAAATTTTTGGGAAAGTTACCGTTGCTGATCATATAATAGATAACCAAAGCATTATTGCTACCTTAATCACAACAGGACATGGGCCGTCTATTAAAATTTAGGAAAAGAATCCTAATGTTGGGCCCAATCTATCTACATATTTAAATAAGATACGGAAGTTACCGTTTCAAGACCTAGATCAAATTGGAACTTCGACAGGCTCAAAACGAAAGCTGTGGTTGGACTGTGTGTATCGGAACCAGAAGAAGATACGTCTAATGAAGGGCAATGGCATGAACTACTTTTCAGAAGACTTGATAGACGTGGAGGTGGGTAAGTTGAACCTGCCATTTTCTCCTCTGACATATCCGCGAGCGCCGCCCTGCAGCCTCGCTGGGAGCAATGAAATATTAAGCTGGAACTGCCAAAGACTGGGCTCTCTTGAGCAGTTCGAAGTTTAAAGGAAGGCAATACCTATCCCTATTACTTCTCATTTCATTCTTGATAAGTCCCAATGCCCTGTGACTAGAAATGAAGTAGCTAAGATGCTTGATATACCATATTCTAATGCATTAGGGTCACTTATATATGCTATGATTAGTACTAGGCCAGATCTGTGTTTTGCTATGTCTTTGCTTCGTAGATTCATGTCTAATCCAGGTTATGATCATTTACTAGCTTTAAAACATGTGTTGGCTTATGTTAAGTGTACCTTAGATGTAGGACTTAGTTATGGTAAACACATTGCTGAACATGAATTAGTAGGTTATGTTGATGCTGATTTTGCTGGGGATAGGGATGATAGAAAATCTACAACTGAATATTTCTTTACTATAGGAACTAATCTAGTGACATGAAAATCCCAGTTACAGCCTCTAGTAGCCTTGTCTAGTACTGAATATGAGTATGTTGCAATTAGTGAAGCTGTTAAGAAATGTGTGTGGCTTTCTGGTTTTCTTAACGAAATTAATATGTTTAGCAGTGTTCCTATAATCTTTTCAGATAGTCAATCTGCTCTTACGTTAAGTAAGAACCCAGTTTATCATGAAAAATCAAAGCATATTGCTGTTAAGTATCATTTTTTTAGGAACTTGACTGCTGAAAATGCAGCTAAGCTGTGCAAAATTGATACTGGCATGAATCCTGCAGATTTTGGTACAAAACTTGTTACTAACCACATGCTTGGACTTGTTGCATATAGAATGATTTTTGATGCATGTGAGGAGCGATGATTTCAGTAGTTCCAACACTATGAACACAAGGTAACCTGGACAGAAAGGGAGGAAGTGAAGACGTTCAGTTTCAGGGGGAGATTTGAAGGAAACAGATCTGAAGATGCTACTGGACTGGACTGAAAAATGCAGCCCATCTGGCCCAAAAAAGAAATCATGCTTCTGGCATGACAAAGGGGAAGTTCTGTCTATTCGATCAAGTCATAATCTAAGGGCCAATTGCTGAGATATAAAAGCCTTGCGGTCCAAGGTTTCAACACAATAATACATCCCTCGTTTCAGATCTGAAAAAGACTCCATCTTCTTCTCGTCGTCTCAAGTTCACCCGATCAGATAATCTTCAGTTTGATGAGTGATTGGTGAGGCAAGGTTGAGAGCTTGTAACAGAGTAGTTGAGATCATCTCGATCTTGCTTTAGAGGTTGAGTTTGGCTAGGTTACATAGTCATTCTTGTTAGTTGCGGTCTGTGCAACGGTGCTGTCTCAGTTACTTTTGTAAAGGGCGATTAAAGGCTAGGACAGCCTTGGTTCATAGTGGATTGGAGACTGGTTGAGCTCCACCGTGGTTTCCTCCGGCGTTACGTAAAAAGTCTTGGTGCGATTGTTCTTTGTTTTAATTTCAGTTTTACATTCAGTGTCATATAAGCTTGATCTGTTCGTATTAGGACAAGATATATACTCTGATTGTTGTGTTAATAGTCATTACCACACCTGTTTAGAACCTAGGAATACTACAAAAGATATTTTTATTATATGGCTCATACTCCCTAAAAATAAAAATAAGGTAAAGTATAAGGCCCGTTTGGTGGAATCTGTATGGAGAATCATTGGTTTCATAACGTGTTTGGTTAGAGAGAAATTAGATTTTCTATCATTCCTTGGAATGACTCATTCCAACTTTAATGAAGAACTTGATTCCTTTTTTAAAAAACATAAGGTAACATCCATTCATATCAAAAATAAATAAAAATTATTTCAAAATTTTAATATATTCTTTTTTCTTTATATTTCCTATTCCATATACCCAAAAATAATAAATAATTTATTTTTAATATACTTTTCAATAATTTTTTTTATTCCGACATCAAACCAAACAATTTGCTAATTTAACGATTCATGATTTCATTCCGATTCCGATTTCATTCTTATTCCACATGACATACCAAACGCCCCTATGAACATTTCCCAGACTCTTATCATATTCCTTCTACAAATAATCACTACAAATATAGTAACACAGTAAAAAATTCTTTTGGACCCATTAATATCTGAGGCTCTCAGAACCACTGAATTGTTAAAAACATACGGTCCACATGAGATTCATATAACAATCCGTTCTTCGGTCACAAAGTGCAAATTCATCAACATTTCTTCCTCTCACACCTCTTTCCCCTCAATCTCCTCCTCTCTCGCTTTTCCGTCATCTACTTGCGCCACGAGCGACGTAGGCCGTTGATGAGTTTGGATCTCTATGGTGGTGGTGAATCCAGATGAGGGTGGTGAGTTACGTTTTGGATGGTGGTGGTAGATGTGCAGACGGGTGATGGCGGATGTGCAGATGGGTTCATAATAGTGCATAAAAGTGACAAATCGACATATTACGCACACAGTTTAAAAAAAATATTTTTATTAAAAACTTCAACCCATCTACATGTACATTGTCCCCCTAATCAAGGCTCACTGCTTTAACATCTTCACTTTACTGTGACGAATTATAAACAAAGTCATAAGCAATATAGTTTAGTCTTCTTTTGGAGAATAAAGATTGATGTCCTATTAGTTTGGATTTGGTTAAGGTTGCATAGATGCGTATCTGGTAACAAAATTTGTTTAAGATAAAAAAAGGTTGTGCTCTGAAATCAAATGTTGGTTTCACTCTGGATCAAGACGTATGAGATTTTAAGAGAATTTTTATTTATTTAACTTCACAAAGAAACATATCAATATCAACAAATTAAGATTGATGGTTTGTTATTGATATTATGTACAATTGTAACAAATAAATGGTACTTCCTCAGTACCATAATAAAAGTTCTATTTTCCATTATGAACGTCCCAAAATATAAGTATCACTTCAAATTTCATCTATCTATTCATTTATTATTTTCATTTTCACTTAAAACACTTTATCCTCGTTTTTACATACTCTCACTTTCTTATTTTCCGTGTCAATTCAGAGATGACAGTAATAAAATGAGACAGAAGGAATAAGAAATAAGTCTGTTACTATTGCTTCTTTATTTGTAAACGATTAGTTGTAGAAAACAATATTGTTGTATTTTAAAGATGTCGATTTTCTTTAAGAGAAAACACTACATGATACTTATTTTTAGTTATTAACCAGTAACATACTGCAGTAAAAATAGATTTTTCAAAAATTAAAATAATAAAGTCATACGAAAAAACCATATAAATATTTGAATCAACTATTTATGTGAGTTATACCATTTCAGATTCAATTTTTTTAAGGGTGAACTGCAGAAAACCCATACTATAATCACTAATTAATAAAAATTCTTAGTATAACTGCTATGTTAGCACAAAACCCAACAATGCGGTGCATATTTATTTTGAATCAATATTTGTGTGCTCAAATACTATATGTTATTTGGATTTTGGTAATGGACTATTATAATGGTAATTAATACTAATAATATGAATTTGTGCAAAGGAGACTATTAGAATGTGTGTTTTACACTTTTTAATTTGATAAACAAAATTATGAAAGTAATTCGTAAGAATCACGTATAGAAAATTGTTCATCGTCATTGTAAATCTAATTATCCACTCTCCCTTTTTTCCTTTTATATTAGGTTGTAAGTTTATTTTATTTTTCCAATAGTTTTTAGATTTCTATATATAAAAACTATTCTTATTTTGATGTACAAACTTACCTGAATCCGGTCAACTGGGTCAAGGTGTCTTTTAATGATATGAATACATAATTGAGCTGATTCTCGATAAACAAATGAATAAGAGCAACTCCAACCCCTTATGTAAACAGGCCAAATTTGTAAAAAAAGCTTATGTGGCATGTGAAATGAAGAACGGGATACAAATCTCTGTCTCCAACGCAGGCTGACCTGGCACACCAAATCTACTACTCCCTCCTCTCGTTCACCAAATCAACGATTCACTATTCCGATTTGCATCCTGCT
>JAWWMW010002061.1:59180-72975 GCA_035048345.1 Echeveria elegans
AGAGATCAAACTTTCATCCGCCACCAACAAGATCTATTACGATCACAACTAGCCACAAATCTACATCAAATCAGAAGCTCTAAACCTTAAATCAGTAGGTTTAGTCGAACCACCGTCGAGCTTCATCGTCTATCACAACTAGCCGCAATTACGAAGCGCTGTCGATCACAATTACGAAGCTCACCGTCGATCGAGCGTCGAGCCACTATTTCGTCGAACCGCCGCCGAGCTTCGTCATCGGTCGTGTTGGTCGGCCCTTGTCTTCTCGTACGCGATAGGGTTTTCTTTAAATTACAAAGTTTTTTCAAAACGACGCCCTACAGTATTGGTGAAAACGACATCATTTTGATTGTAAAAGCACACAATCAACATACATTAAGGTCTCGTTTGGTTGCGTAGAAAAAAAAAGAGGAAATAAAAAAATTTAAAAAAGATATGAGTGAAAATGAAATGTATGTTTGGTTGTAACAGAAAAAAATGAAAAAAAATGAAAAAAATGGAAAACCCCTCAGAAAATTATTTTTTGTAAAATTTTCTTTTCCTCACTTTTTTTCCAATCCCAAACCCCCAAAAACACTTTAACGTCTAAAATACCCTGATGCGAAACTGTATGAACATCATTCACTATCTCTTCGGTTACCATTTCGAGAATATGAACAGTGTGATAGTTTTAGTACAAAAGCTACTTGAAAGTTTGGTATCAGGGCGCAATGAAATAATAACACTCTATTCTCTAACCCTATCCTCTTCTTCTCCCTATATTCCTTCTCTTCTCTTCATCTTGTCCGATTCTGAGGTCCATGCAGACTTGATTGCATCACACACCCCTCTTCATTGATAAAAATTTTCATATCGATACACAAAACTATGACGATCATTTGACGCCCCTACATTTATTCATGCAGGTGCAGACCATTAAACCACAGAGTACAAACGAAGGAACTCAAAGTGCAAACATGATTCTGATTCTGTCCGAGGTATGGTAAAGAAAACGACAAATTGGGTATCAAGATGGTGGCTAACGGTACATAATACATCAAGAGAGGTTTGAATTTGAGATCAGGCATAGTAATTTTCGTGACTGGGTCGCCCATCGCTGGACCAATTTCAAGTTGAAATCGTTACTCGGATTGAAATGACGAAAATACCCTTCTCGGAAGTTACAGATGGCATGCACAACAAGGACCCGGCATTAGCAGTCCATATCAAAATTCCTCCGCAGCGATCGAACCAGCCTACGATTCGACTATGAAACCGAATATATCTATCAATCCGAGCGTCAACTATCCGGTCCAATTATCTGGCAGCTTCAATCGGTCAATGTCTTCTGAGCACCGATCCAAAACGCCATTGATTTAGTTCAATTCGATCCCACAGCTTTCTCGCTCGCCGTCCTCTCAGATCCGCTTACGCCTTATCTTTTCCGATCTCCAAACTGACTGATTCCGAGATGTAAACAGTCTTCTGATGCGCCGCGACGCTCTCCTCAGCCTCAGCTCGTCACCATCATCATCCATACGCTGCTTGATCTTGGGAGCGTACGGCAGCGTTACCGCTCTCAGATGGAAGATCTTGTCTTAAACGTAAGTTTGATTCTGGTGTGTATAAGTATCGGTAACTGATTTGATACGGCGGACTTGTGGTTCGAACTGTCTGATTTGGAAGTGAGTGAGCGTCAGGATGAATCCGGATGAGAAGTCTGCTGAATTGAGCTCCCAGAAGGATCAGGTTTTACTCGATTTTGTACTGTAGTGTGTTTTATCGATTTGGTTGTGGCCATAGTTTTTAATTTTTATGGGTGGTGATTGAAGCTAGTGAAAAATGAGCAGCCCGCTGCTGTGGGAGATGCCTCTGAGGATGTTGGTGTTATTGGATTTGGTTCAGATCAGGCAGGAGCAGGATTGATCAATTCAAGTGGAGATGCAACTGTAAACCAATCTAATGTCTATGCACCTCAGCCATTTTACTATAGAGGTAGTTAACTCCATCAAACTGCGCGGTACACAGTTTTGTTTATAAACTACAATGTGAAAGACGTTGGAACATGTGCACACAGTTTCTCTATTTATGATGTGAAATATTACCAATTTCATTATTTTTCATCCATTTGAGAACTTTTTTATTTTAGATTTTAATGTAAAATCCTTGGTCTTGATCTTGATAATTGGCTTGAGTGACCTTTTTCTTGTTATGTGTGATAACAATATAACATAGGGTAACGATAATGGAAGATCTCAGTCTGTAGGAAAGTTATATTTGGGCTGTTACTCGACCTGTTGATTTGATCTGCGATTTCATACTTTCATTGTAGTTCGCTCGCACACCCATGGTCTAATAAAATGTCTCTTTAACATTTAGGATATGAAGCATCTATTGGTGAATGGGATGAATATCCGCAGTTTCTAACTCCAGAGGGGCTGGATATTGGATCTGCTGTAAGTAAGATTTCTAGTTTAATGAATTATTCTATACCAAGTTTGTTAATATAACTAACTTTTCTACCTTAATGGTGTATCCTGCGGTAGGCTATGTACAACGAGAATCCATCTCTTGTATTTCATACCGGATATGGCTACAATCCACCTATTCCATATGGGCCATGCTCACCGATTACTCCTCCATTACACTCAGTCAATGGCGATGGTCAACTGTATTCCCCTCACCATTTTCCTTTTTCGGGATCACCTTTCTACCAGCAGATTGCTCCATCCATTTCCTTTTTAAATTCCCCAACTCCTGTTTCCCAGCCAGATCTCACCTCTCTTCATACTCCAAGTCATCAAAATGACGGTGCACCTCTTGGCCCAAATTTTGGTTACCCCCTTTGTTAAGTACCTTTGGCCGAGGTAAGTTTCCTGGAAATGCTGACTCTCCTGCTTTTCATGCAATGTCACCAGGTTATGAAGGGTTTAGTCCTGGTGCACTGTGGTCAGATTGGTCGAAACCTGCTGACAGACAGAGATCACCAAGCCCATTTTCACCAGTACCCCAACATTCCAGCGGTCCACGTGGGTCTTACGGGAATAATGGAAGAATGGTATGTACAGATTGCTCTCGTGATTCTTACCCTCAGTAATGAGTTCCTTATATTGTCACATATATGTTAATGGTGGACTGCTAGCTCTGTTTAACGTTTGTGTTTGTCAGTACTTGGTAATTTCATGTCAATTTTGGAAGGAAATCAGATGGTTGATGACATTTTCATGTAGCTTGTGTGTGTGAGCAGATGTTTTTTTTATTATTATTATCAACTTTTCTGAGTTAAATATCTTGATTTCAATTGAAGATTCTTTACTCACAGTATTTTATCTTTCTTACTTCTCAAAATGCTGATTTGGCATTTATTTTTTTCGTTTCCTCTGATATTCTTGCTCGTTTTGTTCCTGAAATAAATATGCCCAAGGGGTTCTTAATGCTCCATGGCATAATTACTAAAAAAGTATGACGAAATACATAGTTGCAGATGCCTGACATAGTATTTTCTGAGGTTTTGGTATTTGAAACTTTCAATACTCTTTTGATATGCAGTTTGTGTATTCATTTTGCTATGTTACCATTACCAGGCTTACTTGTTTATATATATATGTGCAGGCTTCCCAACACCAGAGGTTTTCATTTGGGTTCAGACCTGGTTCAAATTCATATCAAAGGGGCAATTTGCTAAGTGGTTACAGCCAGGGTTCCAACTATAGAACTGGATCTTATGCTGGCTCTACAGCAACTACCCAAGGGTGGCCCGCACATGACCACATCAGACAGCACAGTAGGATACAGAGCTCTATATGTGGTTGTAATGGTTCTCTTGCACTTCTTGGTGAACAAAATCGTGGACCGAGATCCTTAAAACCAAAGAGCCAGGTCACTCCTGATCAAAGTTCTTCCACAGGGAACACCAAATCTAGCACGCCAACCCCCAAGGTCATCCATAACGAGTCCTTTAATCTGCCAGATTTCATTACAGACTATGAGGCTGCCAGGTTTTTCATCATTAAGTCCTACAGTGAAGACAATGTTCACAAGAGTATCAAATATGGTGTATGGGCCAGTACACCAAATGGAAATAGAAAATTAGATGCTGTGTATCGTGAAGCGATGGAGAGGCAAGGGACCTGCCCTGTATTTCTTTTATTTTCTGTAAGTAACCTGGTTTTATATTAGTGTTTATATCCATTATTTGCTTCTTTTGCTCAAATGCACCCTATAATTGATAACAACATTGTTCTTGACTGTATGGCAATAGACAATCTCAAAACTAGTGTTTTCCTAAGAACCTAGGTATTCAGCAATCAGCGACACAAATAAGAGCTTTATTTTCTGATAGAACTTCAAAATTGATATTTTGATTCTGCATGCATGTACCTTTTATGTTGGTGGCGAGCATTTCACTTTTATATAGTACTCCTCAAAGCTTTCTTTTATGTGTCTGTAGGTGAATGCCAGTGCTAAGTTCTGTGGCGCGGCAGAAATGACAGGGCCAGTAGATTTTGAGAAGAGTGTGTACTATTGGCAGCAGGACAAGTGGAGTGGGCAGTTCCCAGTGAAGTGGCATATTATCAAAGACGTCCCCAACAGTCAGTTTCGACACATTGTACTTGAGAATAATGACAACAAGCCTGTTACTAACAGCCGTGATACTCAAGAGGTATGACACCTGAAACATATATTGTGCTTTGGTTTATTTTTTAATCGCATGGGAATAAAGAATTTGTAGTTTCTTATGAATTATATTGCAAATTCGAGAATAACCATTGATTGAAGTCACTGATCCATTGACTGAGGTACTGCGATGCTCCTGCCTGCAAGATTACTGTTGATTTTCCAGTCTCAGTAACAAAGTTTTCTTTCTTTCTAGAGGCTTCTTCTTCAAAGTTGCCAATAAATGTAACTGACATTTGAAAGGCTTTGAGCCGAATGCATGAAACCTGCAAGTTCTTCACTGAAACACTGTGTGTTTGATGTTTTGAGATATTAGTTTGAAACCTCTGAAAAATCATGGTGGTTTTATGCTAAGTTTATGATAATCTATTTTAGTTCAGCATTTTGAGTTATGCAGTTTGATATTTTGTAGATAAAGCTTGAGCAAGGCATTGAGATGTTGAAGATATTTCAGAGCTATGAAACTGAAATGTCAATCCTAGATGATTTTGATTTCTACGAAGAAAGAGAGAAAGTCATGACTGAAAGGAAGGCAAGACAGCAAGCAAGCATGGCTGCATTTGGTATTACTGGAGGAAATGAGATTCCGAACCCAGTTACAATACCAAGTGGTTTGATAAACCAGATGACGAAAAGTTTTGCCCAAGTTGTTCGCCTAGACGAAAACAAAAAAGATCTCTCAGCTGTTGGAGTTGGAAAAACTACTTCTGTTGCAACTGCAGAAGCCCCTCAGAACTCAGCTGACTCACCAGTTCATACAAGCTAGCTATTCTGCTCAGATGATGGCGCTTCCTCAACCAAACTCAGCTAAACCCTCTTAGGAATGGAAGTCACCCGTTTAAATAATATATGAATTTTTCCAGGATCAACCAGGTGAACCTCTTTACTGTCTTTATCTGCTATTGATGTCTTGTTTAGTTTTATTTCTTGTTGTTCTCTTTTGTTTACGTTTTGTGTTTTGTTATATGATGTTTATTAGAGTTTTGTGGTTGTAAATGTAGCTGCAATTTGGTCGTACTCTTGAAATTTGAATAATGCCCATGCCCACCATGTTCCAGGTTATTTACATCGTTCCATGCCATATATTTGATATACAGTTCCTTCCAAGAAAGTTCCGCTTCGTCTTTTCTTATTTCCCAAGCAATATTCTATATGATCTGTAACACTAATTTGTTCAAAATGTTTTAAGTTCATATGCTACAATTGTGACATTGATCGGCCACTAATGACAATGCGGACAAAGCTCGTCCAAACTGAAGCTTATCCATGACTTGGATGAGATACCGGGAAGCTGATGGCTGTCAATTCCAGGACACCATACGAAGTCCCTTAATGCTTTTGATTCACACAAAACAGCCAGAAATTCCTGGAACCACTCGTTCTCCAATGGTTGCTAAGAGTTTACATCCTCAGGCTCCCATTTCTACACTCATCAAACATCATATTTATGTTCCACTCTATGCCACATATCCTTCTATCCGGAATCACACAATTTATTGTTATATAGCGTCAATCCAAATTTAATATTGTTTAATTCTTTTTCAAAAAAATTGGTCTGCATAACTACATAACCGGAACCAATCAAGTAAAGTAAGAAGCTGAAATATAATCTACACGAATAATAGAATAGTGTTCACAATACACTTATAGCGATGAAATTTTTTTCGTTGCTAAATCATATATTTTGGTCGCTGAATTAATTATGAAATAAGATAAAATAGGAATAAGAAAAAATATAAAAATACCCATTTAAAATTTAAAAAATTTAAAAATAAACATTTCAAAATCATTTTAAATTTAAAAATTAAACATTAAAATTAATAAAAAATTACTCATTTAAAATTAAAATTTAAAATTTAAAATTTCATAATAGGATCATGACCGTATTGTCAAATAGGTGTTTTCGATTTTACTCATACTTTTAATTTTTTAAGTTTAAATTTACACATACCTCACGGGCTCAGACCACAAGCATCTATTCCCCGCATTTTCGTCGGAACGATGGGACAACCACTAGTTGATAATAATAGAATAAGTTTTTACCCACTCCATTTAGCAACGAAATATCTCCAGTTAGAAGTGATATTTTCCTTGCTATTATCCTCAATCATATATACACCGACCAAAATTTAAAAGGCATTTTCAAAAACATATAATCTTCCGTCGCTATAAAACCAAATATATTCACCCATTAAAAATTTAAAAATTAAAAATTAAAATGTGAGAAACGATTGGAAGTTTGAGATGATTTGAATGGAGACATGAGAAAAAAAATAAATTTATAAAGGATTTCGAAAGTGAGGTGAGAAGCCTCTCTTCCTACCACATTTCCGTCGGAATGACTGAATGGACCGCTAGTAATTGATAACAAAAAAGGAAAATAATACGGGTTTGATGGTTGAATTCGATGACAGATCCATTCTTGTAGGCTCAAGTGCAAGGTTGCCTGGGATGCATTCAGGAAAATTTTGAATACTTATTCTTAGGAAAATTGCGTTAAAACACCTTGTAATGTTCAAAATTTTATAATGAATATAAAATAGAAGAGATAAATATAATCTTGTATTTTTGATTCGCAAGTTGCGGCTATAATCTCTATTCGTCCTCTGATTCTACAGTAATGTTGTTGTTGGTTTTGATTTGACGTCGGCGAGGGTCTTGGTGACTTGATCCCACCTGTACGTTGTTGAGTTTGTGTTTGACGTCGGCGAGGGTCTTGATGACTTGATCCCACCTGGACGTTGTTGAGTTTGTGTTTGACATCGGTGAGGGTCTTGATGACTTGATCCCATCTGAACGTTGCTGAGTTTGTGTTTGACGTCGGCGATGATCTTGATGACTTGATCTCACTTGGACGTTTGGTAGCTTCTTTTCTAAGTGAGGGTCGCGATGACTTATTCACACTAGAATGTAGAAGAGTTGTTTGTTGATTTTGTGTTTGACGTCGGTGAGGGTCTTGATGACTTGATCTCACTCGGACGTTGTATGGTTTGACTTTTGTGTTTGGCGCCGACGATGGTCTTGACGACTTGATTTCACCTGGACGCTGAAGAACCTGAGTGGCGAGAGCTGATACTTCTTTACTGGCAGGCAGTGCTAGATTTGCGCACTTATTGTCTGCTACGTGGCGAAAGATTGCGGCTCGGGCTTTCTTCACTCCTGGATTCTTGAGAATTTCTTCTCGATTGCAGAATGCTCCGACTCTTCGAATTCTGAATGAATGAATTGTGAGGGTGAAACTCTCAATTTATAGAGAACTTACGGGGCTTGTGGTACTGGGCTTCTCCTTCTGGACTTAAGTACTGACTTGCCCAATAAATCAGATTTTGGCCCAAAACTCCTTTCTTCGGCCCAACTTCTTCTTTTGTTGATCGGACCGGGCCAAATTTCATCTAAATTAATTAAATTGAATTAAAATTTTGTATTAATTCAAAGTAACTAATTTAAATTCATTTTCGACATAAAATCAAAATTGTAATGCCTACATACCTATAAGTTTTCATATTTTGCACGGAACCATTCATAACTTTTTTTTTCTCAATGAAACACCCATAAGTCTATATATTCCGTTAACTAATGAATTTTTTATTAAAAATAATTATTTTTGAATTCAAAAACAAAACTAAAAATATCACCCAAAATCATTTTTTATGTAAAAAACTCAAGACTTCATACAAATATCAAATAATTAAGCTGTCAAATGACGTTACTTTTTTTATATTGTATTCATCAAATATTTCAACTCTCGGATGAAGACATGAAGTTATTTTCATAATTGTTTTTTTTGTAAAAAGTGAATTTTTTACAAAAATGTGCATGTACTTTGTAGTTTGAAAAACTAGGCGAGTTTTTGAATTTTTTTTAAGTATTTGTATTTTTAGCAATTTTTTGAATGTTTTGAATTTTGAAATTAAAAAAACAATTATTTTGAATAAAAAATTAATTAGTTAACGGATTATATGGATGGAATGGTTCTATGTGAATGGAACTAAACTTATGATTGGTTCTATGCAAAAAAAAGTTATGAACGATTTCGTACAAAATATGTAAACTTACATGTGTTTAAACACAATATTTTTGTTTATTCTTTATTTGAAAAACTGAGTGCATTTTGAAGAGCTCCGACCCTCAATCTCATGAACACGCTACACCAGTCCTGTTCGTAAATAAATATCATTCTTCGAATATACAAAGATTCGTGCATTATGATTCAACTGCTGCAATTAGCAGAAGGGATGATAGCTCATCAATTACATTCTTAGTATATTTATCAAGAGTGTTTGAATTTTAGTCGCCCTGGACGTATATCGGTTTAAGTTTGGGATTGTCCGACGATGTAGAAATAATTTAAAAAAATTGGTGCAATTAAGTCAATATACTCATTTCATCCCATTTTGTTTTCATCTTTACTGTTTGGGCGTCCTCTTAAAAAGCGTTAGTTTGTAACCCAAGTGAGGGCCTTGAAGTGATTGAGTGTGGGCTAGAGTTAGGAGGTTAGGTCTGAGTAGTGATCTCTGGCTTGCCGATCCAAGCCCATCTAGTGAAGGCTTGAAAGCTTGCATCTCTTGAACTGGGGCCATAGCGCCAGGCTGGATTCATAGAGCAGCGATCACCTTTGGCCTCCCTCGGTGGAGGGTGGATGGATCACGAGCCAGTTTGTTGACTCTGGCCTGGGCGTGTCTCCTGCGCCCCCCATCTAACAAAGTAACCAGACAACCAATTTTTTAAAAATTGTTGGAAAGTTGTGAGAAGAAAAGATGGTTCAAGTTCAGAACGACATAGTTTTGCGACAAATTAAATTGAACATCTACTAACGCAAAACGACGTAGTGTTGAATTAAGATTTGGACATTTGCTTATTAACAAAACAACATGATTCCTTTTATGTTAATTGTCTTTCATCTTTTATCAGTCACATAACACTATTTTTTCTACTTTACTCTCCGACCACTTACTTTAACTTATTTTTACTTTCACATAATCATTATTTCTTAAAAACTAAGCCGAAGCTCAAACATACACAACATATCTAGATATATAGAGTATTATTTATTACTGGCGGTCCATCCGTTGTCTCGACGGAAATGTGGTAGGAACAGATGTTTCTCGCCTCGCTTTCGAAATCTCTTAGAAATTCAATTTTTTTTCTCATGTCTCCATTCGAATCCTCTCAAACTTCCCATCGTTTCCCCACCATTTTAATTTTTAATTTAAAATTTAAAATTTTAAAATTTAAAATTTTTAAGTTTATATTTTTAATTTTGAATGTTTATTTTTTAATTTTTTAAGTTTGAATGTGTATTTTTAAATTTTTAATGGGTAAATATATTTGGTTTTATAGCGACGGGAGATTGTATATTTTTAACAATGGATTTTAAATTTTGGTCGGTGTATATATGATTGAGGACAATATCAAGAGAAATTTTATTTTTTAATGGAGATATTTCGTTGCTAAATGAGGTGGACAAAAACCTATTCTATTATTATATAGATTTTAAATAGTACTTGAACTTGGTGACCCTTATGCCTGCAAAATCAGTTTTTAGAGGACTGCTTTGAGTCTCAATAGCAATCGCAATCCTTTACATTAATATTTCTTAATTAATTACTAGTAACGCTCTCGTCGTCCCGGCGAAAATTTTTCTTATGTCTTCATTAGATTTTCATCAAACTTTCTAACATTTCTCGCTTAATTTTAAAATTTAAAATTTTATTTTTTATTTATATTTTCTATTTTTAATTGGGGATAAAGTTACATTTGTAATTACTAATAGAGAGATGAGTATTTTAGGGAATACATATTTGAACCGGCGACCATGCATCCTCCCTCCCCATTATATCATTATATAGACGCGTCGTTTCGAATGCACAATCGAACCTGTCAATTACGGGCGGACTCGATAGACCAATTTTGGCCCGTGTGATCTGTGTAAATTAAAACTTTTAATTTTAAAATTTAAATGTTAAAACTTTTTTTAATGGATCGGGCTGAGCCCGTGTGGTCTGTGTAAATTTAATCAGACCTGTGTGATCTATGTAAATTTTAATTTTTAATGGGCCGCACATGTGTGGTCTATATAAATTATTTTGAACCTAATTTAATGCTTATCAATATTTTTATTATTAAAGTGGATGTATTTTAGGAATTTCATTGCCCGTTCATGCGTTCGTCGCCCTATTATGTTATATATATAATAGCTACGCTCCCGTCATTCCGACGAGAATTTTCTCTCTAAAAGGTCTATTTTTCAATTTTTAATTTTCAATGGGTCGGACCGGATCCGGTATGTGTAAATTTAGATGGGCTCGTGTGGTCTGTGTAATTTAAATTTTTAATTGATCCCGGACCGGGCCCGAGTATTGCGTGTAAATTTAAACTTTAAAATTTTAATTTTTAATGACCGGGCTGTCCGTGGTCAGTGTAAATTTAAACGGACCCATGTGGTCTGTGTAATTTTAAACTTTTAATTTTTAACTATGAATTTTTAATTTTTAATGGGCCGAGCTGGGCCCTTGGTTTGTGTAAAAATAAATTAAAAAACTTAAAGATATGGACAAATGGGTAATTCATATTTTGAGCCTCCATCTACTCAATCATTTATTCTATTACAAGTTCAGACTTCAGACTCAATTATCCCACATACTTTACATACTTGAAAAATCTATTCTATATCAACTTTATCCACGCATCATGTCTATCACGTAACCTTTCAATACTTTCATATCGAACTACTCCCTTCGTCCGCTTTTGATCTTCCTATTTGGGTTGATGACACAGTAATTAAGGAATAATGATAGTGTGAGAGTAAAAATAAGATAAAAGTAAGTAAGAGAAAAATAAAGTAGAAAAGAGAGTGTATTGTGAAAGTGAATTAATTTTTATAAAAGGAAATATGAAGAACTTTAGGAACATCCAAATAGGAAAGTAGGAAGAACAAAAGAGTATCGAGAGAGTATTATTTTACCAATATATAGATATGTTTTTTTTTAAAATAATATAATAATTTGTGGGTGTGAAAAAACGAAAGGACGGAGATTAAACAAGGAAAAGAAAAGAGAAATTCTCCGCGAAGCAACAAGAGGTCCAGAAGAGAGGGATGCCATCGACTTCATCATCTCCATCAGCTCTAGCAGTTATGCCTGTATTGGATTTCGGCATCTGGAATCGCATATTCCGAAACCATAACCATCGAATATTCGCATCTTCCGATGATCTCTGGCGCCACAATCCCTACGGTGGTTGGGCCACCCTACTCGCTCTTTCCCTCATTCTCCTCTACAAACTCCTTCACTACTTCTTCTTCCACTTATCACCTCGCCCAGCTCCTTCTCCTCCCCTGTCTTCCTCCATCACCCCTCCCCCTTCCAAGTAACATCCATTTTCAATTCCTCAATTTTAGGGTTTTAGGGTTTTTTTCGACTGAATTGTTAAACATGTGATTTGTCAATGTGCAGGGGCGATGGAGTGATAATTACTGACGATGACTTGAAGAGCTTGATTCTGAGTTTGGATGACATTGCCATTCAGAAGGAGAAATGGGAAGATGTTATCGAGAAGCAAAGCCCCACAGTCTACTACAAAGCCAAGTGCTGCAAGCCCGAGGTTTTCCATCTTTTTATATATATTTTTTACAAGGATTTTCGAGCTGTTGGTTTGGTGATTTGGGTGTTTAGATGGTTATGTTGGGTGTTATGTGATTTCAGGATGGGCCGTGGAAGTACTTGAGTGTGACGGAGTTTGCGAATTATTCTACGGATATGTTGAGGGATTTTTATATGGATAATGAATATAGGACGCAGTGGGATAAGACTGTGGTTGAGCATGTGCAGTTGCAGGTTGATGAGGCTACGGGAACTGAGATGGGTCGTACGATTAAGAAGCTGCCGTTGTTGACGGCAAGGGAGTATGTGTTGGCATGGAGATTGTGGGAGGGTAAAGATAATACGTACTACTGTGTAACTAAGGTATGTATATGTCTAAAAGTATTTTCAAAATTGTGTTGATGTATGATTTCTGTGTGACTTGCATATAAAATGCTTCAATGCGGGTACTTGCCGTGTAACTATATAGATATTATTCAGTCGGTGGATTTAGGCCCTCTGATTGATATGATCTGGTCCGGCTTTCAGTTTCTTTTTTCTTTCTTTTTGTTTAGTTTAAATCGTTCAGGTCTTGATGAAAATCATTTCATGACTAGGCGTGTGAGCATCCTTCGGCACCCAGAAGTAAGAAGTATGTAAGGGTTGGTTATTATAAATCTGGTTGGAGAATTCGGAAAGGTAGGTGTTTCTAGAAGGTTCTCATTTAAAGCATGCTATCCATCTAATATATTCGAGTTCAATATTGAAATTTTCATTCTTTCAGTGCCTGGAAAAAATGCCAGTGAGATAAAAATGATATATCAGGAAGATTCGGGGATGAACGTTGAGATGGCAAAGCTGGCCTTTGCCAAGGGGGTTTGGGGTTATATATGCAAGATGGAATCAGCACTGCAGAAATACTCGGAAGCCAATCGCTTACAACTGAAGTCATCCTTGAATGCCATCACTCTGGCACAGAAGGTGCACATGCTGTTCTACTCATGGCCTTGCAAATAATTGAGTATTTCTTTACTGATCGGAATATACTTGATGACAAGAGCCTTGTTTTGCTCTCTACAGGTTCCTCAACAGTTAGAAGCCATAGCTAACACACATGCAACGACACCCTCAACCTTAACCACCACGGCAGAAGCAAATACATCACAAGAAACCCAGATCATAACCCAAGAGAAAAAGCTTCTTAGAAAACCTTCCAGACAAGTTGTGGCCAAGGGTTTGTTCCTCATTGGTGGCATTATTTGTTTATCCCGCGGACACACTTCACTAGGTGCGAAGGTCATGATGGGGTATTTATTAACAAAGTTTAATAAACACCGTGCCTGCTCAAGCAAACCTAGTGACAAGCGAAGTTGACCTTCAAATCTATGTCAGTTTTACAGGGAAGTTGTTACAAAAAGTTCTTTCAAGGTCGGGTCTAATTTTGCTCCTCCTCATATGTACTCTGTCCGCAACAGGAACTCTCATCTTTCTATAGTTACAAGCAACATTGTGAATAAAGGATTTATGGTTTAATTATTGATATCTTCCTCCGGTTTCAC
>JAWWMW010002061.1:73075-85804 GCA_035048345.1 Echeveria elegans
CGTTAATATAACTAACTTTTTCTACCATATATTGATGTATCCTGTGTCAGGCTATGTACAACGAGAATCCATCTCTTGTATTTCATACCGGATATGGCTACAATCCACAAATTCCGTATGGACCGTACTCACCAATGACTCCTCCATTGCCCTCGGTCCATGCTGGTGGTCAGCTCTATTCCCCTCACCATATTCCTTTCCCGGGATCACCTTTCTACCAGCAGATTGCTCCATCCATGTCCTTTTTAAATTCCCCAACTCCAGTTTCCCAGCCAGATCTCATCTCACTTCATACTCCAAGTCATCAGAATGATGGAGCACCACTTGGCCCAAATTCTGGTTACCCTCCCTTGTTAAGTACCTTTGGCCGAGGTAATTTCACTGGAAATGCAGACTCTCCTGCTTTTCATGCAATGTCACCAGGTTATGAAGGGTTTAGTCCTGGTGCACTGTGGTCAGATTGGTTAAAACCTGCTGACAGACAGAGATGGCCAAGCCCATTTTCACCAGTACCTCAACAATCCAGCGGTCCACGTGGGTCTTACGGGAATAATGGAGGAATGGTATGTACAGATGACTCTCGTGATTCTTACTTTCCGTAATGAGGTTCTTGTAATGTCACATATATGTTAATATTGGTCTGCTAGCTCTGTTTAACGGATGTGTTTGTACTTTGTCAGTACTCGGTAGCTTTTGTGTGTGAGCAGTTACTATTTATCAACTTTTCTGGATTCAATTACCTGAGTTCAATTGAAGATTATTTAGTCACACTATTTCATCTTTCTTGCTTCCAAAATGTTGATTTGGCATGTAGTGTTCTTTTTTCCTCAGACATTCCTGCTCGGTTTGTTTCTGAAAAAAATATGCCAGAGGGGTTCTTAGTGCCGCGTGGTATAATTATCACAAAATATAACGAAACACATCTTTTCAGATGCCTAACATAGTATTTTGTGAAGGTTTTGGTAATTTGGAACTTTCACTAGTCCATTTGTAAGCAGTTTGTGTATTCATTTTGCTATGTTACAATTACCATGCTTTACTTATTTGTTCTTCGTCTGTCAACTGCCAATCTGTTGACATTTTCTTATTATATATATGTATTTATGTACAGGCTTCCCAACACCAGAGGTTTTCATATGGGTTTAGACCTGGTTCAAATTCATATCAAAGGGACAATTTGCAAAGTGGGTACAACCAGGGTTCCAGCTATAGAACTGGATCTTATGCTAGCTCTGGAGCAACTAGCCAAGGGTGGCCTGCACATGACCACATCAGACAGCACAGTAGGATGCCAAGCTCTATATGTGGTTGTAATGGTTCTCTTGAACTTCTTGGTGAACAAAATCGTGGACCAAGAGCCTTGAAACCAAAGAGCCTGGTCACTCCTGATCAAAGTTCTTCCACTGGGAACAGCAAATCTAGCACGCCAACTCCCAATATCATCCATAATGAGTCGTTTAACTTGCCAGATTTCATCACAGCCTATGAGGCTGCCAAGTTTTTCATCATCAAGTCCTACAGTGAAGACAATGTTCACAAGAGTATCAAATATGGTGTGTGGGCCAGTACACCAAATGGAAATAGAAAGTTAGATGCTGCATATCGTGAAGCGATGGAGAGGCAAGGGACCTGCCCTGTATTTCTTTTATTTTCTGTAAGTAACCTGATTTTTTATTGGTGTTTATGTCCATTATTTTCTTGATAACAGCATTGTTCTTGACTGTATGGTAAATGACAGTTTCAGAACTAGTGTTTTCCGAAGAACCTAGGTATTCAATGACAAAATAAGAGCTTTATTTTCTGATCAAAACTTTAAAATTGATATTTAGATTCTGCATGCATGTACCTTTTATGCTGGTGGAAATTATTTCACTACATATTTTGCTCCTTAAAGGTTTCCTTTTTGTGTTTGTAGGTGAATGCTAGTGCTCAGTTCTGTGGCGTGGCAGAAATGACAGGGCCTGTAGATTTTGAGAAGAGTGTGGATTATTGGCAGCAGGACAAGTGGAGTGGGCAGTTCCCAGTGAAGTGGCATATCATCAAAGATGTCCCCAACAGTCAGTTTCGACACATTGTGCTTGAGAATAATGACAACAAGCCTGTTACCAACAGCCGTGATACTCAAGAGGTATGCTACCTGAAACGTAAATTGTGCTTCGGTTTTTTTAATCATACGGGATAAAACATTTGTAGTTTCTTATGATAACTATTGCAAATTTGAGATTAACCATCGACTGAAGGCCGAAATCCATTGATTGAGGTAATGCGATTTTCCTGCCTGCAGGATTACTATTGATTTTCCAGTCTCAGTAACAAACTCTCTATTTTCTAGAAGCGTCTTCTTCAAAGTTATCCTATAAATTTAACTAACATTTGAAAGGCTTTGAGCCGAATGCAAGAAACCTGCAATTTCTATTTTGTAATTGAACAATGAAAAAGATTACAGGATCTGTTCCTTAATCGATTGAATGTAGATGTAAGTCCCATTATCTCTTCACTGAAAATCTGAAACGATGTTTGCTATATATTTTAAGATGTTAGTTTGAAAATACTGAAAAAAATCATGGTGATTTTATGCTATGTTCATGATATTCTATTTTAGGTCAGCATTTTGAGTAATGCAGTCTGATATTCTATAGGTAAAGCTTGAGCAAGGTATTGAGATGTTGAAGATCTTTCAGAGCTATGAAACTGAAATGTCTATCCTAGATGATTTTGATTTCTATGAAGAAAGAGAAAAGGTCATGACCGAAAGGAAGGCAAGACAGCAAGCAAGCATGGCGGCATTTGGTGTTACGGGAGAAAATGACATACTGAACCCAGTTACAATACCAAGTGGTTTGATTAACCAGATGACGAAAAGTTTTGCCCAAGTTGTCCGCCTAGATGAAAACAACAAGGAACGCTCTGCTGTTGGAAAAACTACTTCTGTTGCAACTGCAGAAGCACCACAGACTTCAGCTGGTTCACCAGTTCATACAAGCTAGCTATTCTGGTCACAAAATGGCAGTATGGCACTTCCTCAACAAAACTAAGTTAAACCCTCTGGTGAATGAATAAGAATTTATCCATGATCAACAAGGTGAACCTCTTAGCATCTTCGTCTGCTACTGATTTCTAGTTCAGTTTTATTTCCGTTGTTCTCTTGTCTTCGTTTTGTGATTTGTAATATGCTGTTTATTAGAGTTTTGGGGTTGTAATGTAGCTGAAAGTTGGGGCGTACTCTTGAAATTTGAATAATGCCCACTGGGATCCAGGTGTGGAGGACTAGTTATTTATGCCATTCCATGCCATGTATTTGATAAACAGTTCTTTACAAGAAAGTTTTCGCTTCGCCTCTTCTTATTGCCCAAGCAATATTCCTTATGATGTGTAACACTACAATCAATCGACGACTATTGACAATGCGGACAAAGCTCGTCTAAAATGAAGCTTAGCTATGACTTGGCCGAGATACCGAAAGGGTGATGGCTGTCAATTCCGGGACACCAAGTCCCTTTTTGCTTTTGATTCACTCAAAACAGTCAGAAATTGTTGGAACCACTCGTTCTCCAATGGCTGCTAAGAGTTCACATTCTTAGGCTCCCATTCCTACACTCATCAAACATCATATTTACGTTCCACTCTCTATGCCACATATCCCTTTATCCTGTATCGCACAATTTATTGTATCACAAGTTTTTATTATGGAGCATTATAGTATGCAGTAGTGTACTGTCCGTCGTTCCGAATGCGCAATCGAATCGGTCAAGTAAGGGCGGGATTCGATCGACCGATTTTTGGTGTCGTGCGGACCGAATTTAAATGAATTTTTTTTGTCATATTCCAATTTTATCTTATTCCGCTTTTGTCTTATTCCTATATTTCCTTATTCCGATTATTCCTATTTCTATTTTTCCTTATTCCGGTTTGGGCTTATTTCTATTTTTCCTTATTCCGGTTTATGTTTATTCATATTCCTATTTTTCTTTATTACCGTTTAGACTTATTCATATTTTTCATCGCTATATGTGTAGTTCACTATTCTAGATATTCTATTATATATATAGATTTGAGATATTTACACAAAATTATCTGTACATTATATCAAATTAAAATTAACCACATGTATAATGAAATAAAGCATAAAACTACTTTTATAATCCCATTTTTTCAGTCAACCACATATCTAACAAAATGTTGCATAAATCACCTTATAACATCAAATGTTTTCAGTTATTCACCTCAAAATTTACACGAAATGTCAAAATATGTGCTATAATTGTGAAAAGGTGTGAGATGAAGTGAGTTATAAAGGTCCGAATTTGTTGAAAATTTTAAGATAAAGTACATCTTTAGCAAGTTAAAACGTCGAAATACAAGAGCGGTGGTTAATTGAAAATTTTGATGTTATACATTTGCAATATTTCGCTATACAGGTGGTTAAATATAATTTGACATATTATACTGGTTGTTAATAACTCTATTTTCATATATGCAAATAAATATTTAGGAAATTGATATTTATTTGCATATATTTAGGAAATTTGACATGTATATATTGATTCTCTGTTTGAGAAATTATAATAAAAAAATATGCAAATAAATATTTAGGCTTCTACTATAAATATTATTAATAGAAAAATAAAGACATTTTTTATTTATATAAAAAAATATTAGCAAAGCGGCTTGTAATGAACAATGCATTATAGTTATCCAGAATTATCGATAAAAGCAGAGGTGTCTTACTCTCTCTCATTACGTCTTAATACCTTATCATAGTTGGACTTTGGAATGAATTTGTAGGCTAAGTGTAAGATTGCCACTCAAAAGATTTTTGGTGGGTTACGTCCGATGTGTACGTATCATCTATATCACCTGCTGCGTTAACTCTAAAAAAATCAAATACGTTTCGTGGCATAAGATCCTGTAGTCGAGCATGTGCAGTTGCAAGTTATGAGATGGGTCGTACGATTACGAAGTTGCTGTTGTTGACAGCAAGGGAGTATGTCCTGGTTTGGAGATTGTGGGAGGGTAAAGATAATGCATACTACTGTGTAACAATGGTAAGCAGACTGTCTCCCAGCATCTGTACAATTTGTGGAGCATTATGTATCATTATGCAAAAAAATCATCTTAAATTATGATTTCTTGCCTTTTAAATGTTTCAACTCTGGTAATCCTCCAATTGATGTCAGTTTTTTTTAAGGAAACTATAACAAAAAGTTTCTCCCTAGGCAGGGTCTATTTTTGCTCCTTATAATGTACTCCAGCGGAACTCTTGTCTTTCTGTAGTTTCAAGCAACATTGTGAATAAGGATTTCTCTTGACAAGTCTTCTTGTCTTGTCTACACTTTTTTTACTTCCACAGTTTCACGGACCATGGTAACTGATTTGCAACATAATTTCATAATGGAATAGCCAAATGATTTCCAAGTTTGAATCAAAAGAACCGCCGGAGGAGTGAAAAAATTTAGAGCTTTATATGCACCGGTGGAATTGCTTCGTAAGAAAATTTCATCTCATCGGATTCGGATCAGGAACTACCTGGAAGTCAAAAATAAATCATACTATATATTTTATAAACCTAAATGGGCTAAATGAACCCACGTCATTTTTTTTATTAGAATTTTCAAAAGGGAATCAAGTAATACAAGTACGGGATCATAGCTCGAAATCAGGATCAATGATTGATAGTACCTAATGGCTGAGCGACTATCGATCCAGATTCGCTCACCATGTAACTAATATACTAATAATAACAAATAATACAAATAAAACAACTGAGCAATCTAACAGTATCGTAGATGCTCAAATAAAAAACTTCTCACTATCCACCGAGCCGCTCCATGAGGAGAGAAATATACACCTCTCACTCTCCACGTAGTGCTTCCGTAGAAGAGGAGAAAAATAAAGGCAGACTCAAATTGCTGTGAACCCACTCTCCATCGGTAGAAATCCACCATCATTGACCGACACCTTTGTCCGTTACTTTATCATAATTGGGCGCTGTTTTGTCACCACCAGTGATGCATCAATGATCGTCTCTTTGTAGATTTTGGCTCGGCAGTTGATGCACCCTTAATAAAAATTATCATATCGAGAATGAATAGGTGCGTACTAGCGGGTTACGAAACAGCTAAATGCAAGAGAATATGCAAACTTGCGAGTCAAACAGAAGCTGGAAATTGGTGGGAAAAGCGAGCAGCAGTATTTCAAATGGTCTCCAAAAATATAGAGCGAGCGATGTCCGTCCAATTTTCCGATCCCCAAATTTAGCCATAGTATTTCCATCCGTAGAATTCGGAACGAAACGGATCTCCATCCTCACATGCGTCATGCGCCACCTCACAATCAGCAACCTGCTTTTTTTACGATGCGATTCGTTCATTTCGGGAACTCGGGAACCTCTCTGCCGGTGCTTTACTCTCTCCATTTCAATTTCCAGAAAGGAACTTCCCCCAATCGGAAACAACTTCCTTTTCGCCTTTCTAGGGTTTTGTTGTTCCGCAGTGCGACACGACAACAACCATGAACCTCATGCCATTGGGTTTCTTTGGGATCTGTTATGTACTTCTCGTTGCAGCATGCGTTCATTCCAAAACTGACCCTCCCGATGGTAATTGACTCATCTGTTATTTACATGCGCCATGGTTTTGTGAAACTGAGCTTTTACTTTTTTTTTTCTTAATTCATTACATTTCAATATGAGCAAAAATGTGAATTGCGTGGATGAAATTATATTTTGAATAACTGTTGGGTTGCATTTTTCTTCTTCTTAGTATTGTTTCCTTTCGGATGACGTGGTACTGGAAAAGTTGACTTCCTTTCATTTCATTGCAGTTTCGGCGCTCTCCGTGCTGTATACGAGTTTGAATTCTCCTTCAAAGTTGGATGGATGGAAATCTAATGGAGGCGATCCATGTGGTGATGTGTGGGATGGGATTGATTGTTCGGGTTCATCTGTTACAAAAATGTAGTGAGATGTGACTTATATATGTATAAAGTATGAACAACCTTCTAAGCATGGTATTGTTGTGTACGTTGCAGAGACTTAGCTGGAAGCAAGTTAAGCGGATCATTGGGTTATCAAATGTCAAATTTAGCACATGTTACCTACCTGTGAGGATGAATGCTCTTGTAGTAGTTACCTTTCTGTGTAGCTGGCGCTTTTTTTCTTCTTTCTTTCTTCCCTAAGTGAAACCATGTAAATCTGATACTTTATTTTTTCTCATAGTACAGTGATGTAAGCAACAACAATCTCAAGGGTGATATTCCGTATCAGCTGCCACCCAATGTAAAGTATCTGTAAGTTGGGAATTCGATATCCATACAGCATTTTTATGATGACAACCTTGCAAACAAATCAAATTTTCCATATGCTGCATTATATGAAACTATTGCTGCTAAAGCTTTTCCGCTGTGCAGGGATCTTTCTGGAAATGAGTTCACTGGTGTTGTGCCTTACTCCATTTCACAGATGACTGATCTTGAGTACTTGTAAGAAATTCCGTCTTGTCCTTTTTCAACTTATATGGTGATTCCTTTCTCACACATTTTATTGTTTTCAATGATACAGAAATCTTGCTAAAAACAAGCTCAATGGACAGTTGAATGATATGTTTGGACGCCTATCTAAATTGACTGAAATGTGAGTATCACATCTCCTTGGTGTCTTTTTTCTGTCACGGTCTTGGAGACAAAAGATAGGATTCTGGATTTTCCCCTCGTTTCATTTGAAATATTTCCTCAAGACATATTTATGTGCCTACTTAATTTGTCCTAGGCATTTATGTGTGTTGGGAGAGGACAATCAAAACTGCAATTGTTTGGACTCTAACTTTGTTCAAATGGGTTGACTTACAGGGATCTCTCAGCTAACTCGCTTTTTGGTGATTTACCACAAAGTCTTGGGTTGCTTTCTAGCCTCACCACATTGTAAGACGACATCTGGCTAGAATTATGCGTTAATATTACTTTTTTATCAAATGAATCCCTGTCAGGCTGTCACTGCATTAAATCTCAGATTAACTCATGTGTATTGTTTTATTACCTAGATCATTGCAAAACAATAAACTCACTGGTTCAATAAATATTCTGGCGAACCTCTCTTCTCTCAACAACTTGTAAGTATACCCCTGCTCTTTCCTCTTTAGAATTTGAAAGTAACACCTTTTCTTGCTCAATACCAATCGGGAATGTGTTACATGGCTGAATCGATACATTTCACTCTTTTAGAAATGTGGAAAACAATAAATTTACTGGCTGGATTCCTAACGAGTTAAAGGGCATCGATAAGCTCAAGTAAGGATTTCTTGCAGATGACTCGTGAGTTTCTGAATTGGTCTGTATATTTTACCCATTCACAAATGATTTTCTATTTGTTTGTTTTGAAGGACGGGAGGTAACTCCTGGTCATCTGGGCCTGCACCCCCTCCTCCACCAGGTGCACATCCTCTTGCAAGATCGCATAAAGAATCACAAAGTGGAAACTCCAAAACGATATGGATTATCATAGGAGTGACAATCTTTGGCATTTTGGCAACTGTTGCAATTATACTTGTTATATTTGCAAGAAAATCTTCTGCACCGTCTTCCATGTATCTTGACGATGAAGAGAGGATCAGTGAGCATAGGCAGTTCGCCCCACTTTCCACCCAAAAGTTATCCCCTGATCGAAAAGGTGATGCGCTTAAACTTAATTTATCTGATTACTTAGCACCTGTGTTAAAAAAGGTCCGTTTGTCTCCCTTTATTAAAGATCACACTGCAGCTTTATGTTTAATTATCTCTGGCAGATTTGAAAAAAATAGATTCCTCTGATTCGTTTGATGGGAAATCTCTGCAATCCTCTGCATCAGCTCAACTTAAGCCTTCGCTTTCTAATCGCATTCAATCTTTCAAGGACAACGAATTTGAAGTCCGTCTGAAACGCAGTGTGTCCATCAGGCCGACATGTTACAGTTTTGCAGATATGCAAACTGCAACAGCCAGTTTTGCATTCGGCCGTCTTCTTGGTGAAGGGACCATTGGCTGTGTTTACAGAGCAAAGTATCCTGATGGAAAGGTAATCTTATTTACTACAGTATTTTGTTACGCTTCAAGATCCACAAAGTAGACAGCAAATCATGTCTCTTGCTCACCCTGTATTTTTTTTTATGTGATTCTGTAACCTATGTCACTGTAGTCCTGTTTATTTTCCACAAATATGCTTGCATATTTGGTCTTGCTCACCATAATAATTATGCTGGCTTGCATTCAAATTTGGTCAGGTTTCCCTATTGATTTTCGCGGTATTTATTTGTCAGGTTTTGGCAGTTAAGAAGATAAACTCTTCATTGGTCTGGGACAGCAATGATCGAGATTTCAACGATCTTGTTGCCAACATCTCGAAGTTCAGCCATCCAAGTATCACTAAGCTTGTTGGTTATTGTTCAGAATCAGGTCATCATATGCTGGTTTATGAATACTTCAGAAATGGGTCGTTGTATGATTTTCTGCACCAGTCAGATGAATTCAGCAATCCCCTCACTTGGAACACTAGGGTTCGAATTGCTTTAGGCACTGCTCGTGCTATTGAGTAAGTCAACTTCACAAACTAAAAACCTTATTTATTACGAACCTTGCTTTCAATTTATTTATTGACTCTGAAATATGAGGATCTGAAGACTAAAACTCATCTCTATTTTACCAATGTATTTTGCTACCACGACATTTGCATTTATTCTTCTATGTTTTTAGGTACCTGCACGAAGCTTGCACCCCATCCACAGTCCACAAAAACATCAAGACTGCTAACATTTTGCTTGATGCAGAGCTTAATCCCCGTCTCACTGATTGTGGATTGGCGAAGTTTCATGAGGTATCCCAGCATTTGTTTCCTCTAACATTTTTCATGCAATAGATCCTTGGGAATTCGTTTAGCTTGCACATTTAATCTTTTGACGAAATTAACTGACAGCCATAATAGAACCAATGAACTATCTACATTGCTTCCTCTTAAAACTGGATTGTTTATGATCGAGTCTGACAAAGCAACTTCAGTTCTACATAAAACAACTCTCAGTTATTAACCATGAGTCCATGATCTTGAGCGTGATGTGTTTTCTTCATGTTCTGGTTTACGCATGGCCGCATATGCTAATGTCAACAGTGAAATGGTGCACATTTCAATACTTGTTTAGGTCAATAATATATCAACTAATGAGATGAGAAACATCAAACTGTTATTGTTTATGTATGCTACAATTGTAATCGTCTTTCATAAAATAGCACTGACTAGGACATTACTGTACTCAGCGAACAAGCCAAAACCTGGGAGCTGGATACAATGCACCGGAGTGCACGAAACCATCAGCTTTCACAACAAAAAGTGACGTGTACAGTTTTGGAGTCGTCATGTTGGAGCTCTTGACCGGAAGGATGCCCTACGACAGGTTTGTATTTGTAACACCAGATGCAATATTTTGATTCATACTCTCTTTTTTCCATTAATTTGGTAATTTGACGCGCTATGGATGCATATTCAATTTCAGCACAAAACCAAAATCAGAACAATGTCTAGTCAGATGGGGAACACCGCAGCTCCATGATCTTGATGCATTGTCAAAAATGGTGGACCCTGCCTTGCGAGGGCTTTATCCTCCAAAGTCGATATCTCGATTTGCAGATACCGTCGCTCTCTGTGTTCAGGTAAGAACCCGCTCCACTCCCTAAAATTCCGTTAAAGCAAGTAACATTCATCCAGGCACCATTAGTTCTCCCTGTCTAAACTTCGCAAGGAATATCTTTCTCTTGCCTAAACTGTTTGACATTATATTCTTCACACTTACTGTGTTTGGTCCATACAGGCGGAACCAGAATTTCGACCTCCAATGTCAGAGGTAGTGCAGTGTTTATTGCGGTTGACGCAGGGGGGTTCTGGTCGAGGGGATGACTATGATTACTGATTAGATGTTTTGTACTTAATATTTAACAAGGATGAGAAGATATGAAAAAAAGGGACTTTTCCCCCCCGCAAACTTCTTAGGCTCCGTTTGGTTGCGAGAAAAAAAAAGAGGAAATAAAAATTTTGAGTGAAAATAAAATTATGTGTTTGGTTGTAAGGGAAAAAATGTAAAAAATAGTCAAATTGAGATCAAATTTTTCTTACAACTTTTTATGAGAAAATCGTTTTTCTTAAAAAAAAATTTCTCACTTTCTCCCCGCAATCAAACGGAACCTTAGGGTTCTTTTCTCATCTTCAGGTTATAACTGTAGGGTTCTCATGTGAATCAACTACCCTTATGTTAGAAATATCATATTTCTAGCTACCAATCAGTATCCGATGGAAATTCTAGTTGAAAATAAGAGTGTATTTAAGAATGTAAATTATATACTTTTCCGGAGGTCAAAAGACAAGTACCTGAAAACTGATCTGCAAATAGTAAGCCTTTTGATGTGCTTCCATCAGAATCTTCATAGGTTGAATCACTGGCCAGGCGCAAACGATCCTACCTGATTGTAACTTTCTAAGATCTCTCCTGGTGAGGTTACTGACATGTAAATGAAGCAGAAGCATGGTAAGCGGAGCTATGGAGAAGTAAAAATATATTGAGGTCCATCGTCACCATCTTTGATTGTTGCATATATCAGAGCATTCAACCAAGCTGTCGAGATTTCAAATCATCAACCAGTGCTCAGTGTTACTTCTACATAGTAGAGTAAGACGAATGTTTATGAAGGTTACCAGTAATGACAGCTGCGACGTATCCGTCTTTGAATACTACCAGAGGTCTGCACCACAAACAAACTTATAGTTATAAAAACTTGAGAACAAATAATAAAATTGGAAAGATGGACTAAAACTAAAAGCTATAAGAAGTTCGGTTTTTAGTTATACCTTCTCACATTAAGCGGACCTTCCCCTGGAGATCCTCCCCCGCTGCGGATGCAAGTTGTGACACATTTTATAGTGCAAGACTCCGCTTGCCTAGACTCGGGTCGCCGAATCTTTCCCTTGTTGCAATCCTGCGGCATCAAGCATTCACCTGCAAGTGACAAGGTCTGGGGCATGTCAGACAGACAGTGTATCTGAGCTGCAGCGGAGAACAACACCACATCTGCAAAAAGCCCGGTGGCCGCTTGCTGCTGCAAACTGCTTTGTACAACAACTAGTTTACATTTACAAGAATCTCGCTGGTTGGATTTGAGGAGTCTGGGTCTGGAATTTAGAGCTGCTGAGGAGGTGAAGAATGCGGAACATATGGTGTTGATGGTGTTACATGATGTCATGCTTGTTGGCTGCCAACGTAATAATTATTGGGTTAGAGTTCGGTTCAGTAATAATTACTATAAGTACAATGTTATGCATTATAGCTAACGTATCGTCCGTCGTTCCGACGAGAATGCGGCGGGAACAATCACTTGTTACCTGCTTTTATTATCCATCATTCCGAATGCGCAATCGAACCGTTCAAATAATAGTTCGCTAGGCAAGCATTGCAAGAATGAGTGAGAAAGTTAGATGTATGAACATGGTTTATATAGAGTAGATTTTTTAGTTCGTGAAGTAGTTTAAACGATGTGGGATAAGTGTTTTGGGCCTGAGTGTTTTGAGCCTGAGTGTTTTGGGCTGTGACGTATTTTAGCAATGAAATTTATAATTTTAGCGACGAAAAAAGTCGTTGCTATATGGGTGATTCAGGACATCCTATTCTTATATATATATATATATATATATATATATATTAGATTTTAGCAATGAATTTT
>JAWWMW010002061.1:85904-104090 GCA_035048345.1 Echeveria elegans
CTCCATGACATTCGTGTTGGAAGAACAGCTTTCTTTCTCTTCTTGTTCTGTTCAGCTTCTTTTTCGACACTCTTATCGACTTCTGCAAACAATTCTTCTAGTTCAGGATCAGCAGGCACCTCTGTTTCTACAGCTGCGGGGATTGATGGTTCAGGAGGAACAGATGATGAGGATTTGGCTGATTTTGCAAGGTTCTTGACTAACCCTTCAGATGATTCAGGTGACGACTGTCTTTTTTTTTGGAGAAGGTTCTGGGGATGTTGGACTGATTTCATCATGAATTTGTCGAGATACAACACTGACTGGAGTTTCTTTAGGTAATGGTGAAGATTCTTCTTGTAATGGTGTGACTTCCTTTTCAAGAGATTCAACTGGAGCAGCAGCAACATTGGATTCATCGACATTAATGTCCTTGCTTTTCTCAGTAGCCAGAGGCTCAGCTGAGAGAATGGGTGACTGATTTCCTTTTTCATTGGTAACTTCCTTTGCTCGAAGAGTCAACCTTCTTCCAGCTTCTAGGGCCATCTTTCTCTTCTGCTCCCAATCAGAACCTTTCTTGATTTTAATCGCTTCATGAACGCGATTGAGTCTGTTATCCAACTCCTTCTTGGATAAGGTACGAGATGACATAGCGGAATCACGAGTAGGTTTGTCTGAGGCTGACTTAGAAAGATATTCATCAGTTGCTTTGTTAAGATCATCAGAATGATTGATCTTTTCCTTCTCAGCAG
Source organism: Echeveria elegans (assembly GCA_035048345.1). NCBI lineage: Eukaryota > Viridiplantae > Streptophyta > Magnoliopsida > Saxifragales > Crassulaceae > Echeveria > Echeveria elegans. The sequence goes on from JAWWMW010002061.1 coordinate 86,636, forward strand.
CTTTCTCCTCTTCAGCTGCCCTCTCTCTTTTAGCTTTTAATAGGAACAAACGCAGACTTATTTCAGCAGCTTGTTTTTCAAGTTCTTCCTCGGAATCAGATACCCCCTTTTCTGAGACCCTCAAAACACCAGACGTGCTCGGAGATTTTCTTATGTCAGATGCACTAGATAAATTAACTAAGCCAGGGATTTTGGCACAACCACCCTTTGCAGTTGATAAGTCGGAGGAGATTGAAACGTTTACCTGGGGTTCCGCTCGTGCGGATTAGAACAAAGGATAAGAATTTTCGCTGTAATTGAATTTCAGTTTGAAATTGCAACGCACCGATTCCGATCTGAGTTATGTTTCGACGTTGTTCCTGTGGACAATCGCCGGAGCCTTATCAGATTGATATGATATGGTGGCTTTCAGTATAATATTTTCTTTTTGTCATAATGCAAATCGTCTTGGCCTTGATTAAAATCATTTCATGACTAAGCTTGTGAGCATCCTTCGGCACCCAGAAGTAAGAAATATGTATGGGTTGGTTATTATAAGTCTGTTTGGAGAATTCGGAAAGGTAGGGTTTCTAGAAGATTCTTATTTAGAGAATGCCGTCCATCTGCTCTAATCTGATTTCAGTTTTAACATTGTCATTCTTCCAGTGCCTGGAAAAAGTGCCAGTGAGATTAAAATGATATATCAAGAAGGTTCGGGGATGAACATTGAGATGGCAAAGCTGGCCTTTGCAAAGGGGGTTTGGAGTTATATATGCAAGATGGAGTCAGCACTGCAGAATTACTCGGCAGCCAATCGCTTAAAACTAAAAGTCATTTTTGAATGCTATCATTCTGGCACAGGAGGTACACATGTCGTTATACACATAGCCTTGCAACCAAACGAGTATTGCTCAACTGATTGGAATATACTTGATGACATGAACCTCAGTTTTGCTTTCTACAAGTTCCTCAGGAGTTAGAAGCCATAGCTAACACGCATTCAACGACTCCCTCAACCACCACGGCAGCAACAATACAGCAAAAGAGACCCAAATCATAACCCAAGAGAAAAAGCTTCTTAGAAAACCTTCCGGACAAGTTGTGGCCAAGGGTTTGTTCCTTCTTGGTGGCATTGTTTGTTTATCCCGCGGACATACTTCACTAGGTGCCAGGGTCATGATGGGGGTATTTATTAACAAAGTAGAATAAACACCGTGCCTGTTCAAGCAAACCAAGCGACAAGCAAATTTGATAAACGGACTGTTGCCCTCTATGTCTGACTCCTAATCGACTTCAACATCCTACTGGATGTCGGTTTTACATGAAATTGTTAGAAAAAAGTTTCTTTCGAGGTCGGGTGTGTTTTTGCTCCTAATATGTACTCGGGCCACAAAACGTCTTTCTGTAGTAGTTACAAGCAACATGTGAATCGTCTGGTGTTCTCCGCTCTTTTGTTACTTTCGCAATGCACGAAAATGATTCACAGCATAAATATAAGTTGGATTAGCCAAATGATTGGACTCAAACTGCGCGTCACACATATATTGAGGATACATGTAATGATAAATATGTTTGTCAAGATAGTATTTACAATTTCCAATTTGTCGTGACAAAAACATTGGAATGTATGACATTATGATGGTCAGGGGTGGAGGCAGGTGGGTTCGGGCCGACCCTTACTATTATTTCACTTATTTTCTGATAGCAAACATACTAAGGGTGTCAAAATTTTCGGCCGATCTCACCGTGATCAAAAAATTGCTATTATCTCGTATAATTTGTATATGAAATATATGATATTTTCCTGATTTTTATGGATTCAAATCATCTACTAATTTGTCCCCCAAACCCAGTAAAAATTCGCCCCCAGCCCCCACGTCAGATAATTCCTACATCCGGAGCATGGTGGTTTGTTGGATAAGGATCCGTCGTGAAAATCTCATAGTATTTTTTTCTCGTTTCTTTCGTATTTGTAATTTCTTTTGAACTTGTCCGAAGTGGAAGTGGAAGTAGAAGAAGAAACTGATTAACCAAGTCAAACCGAAACAGAAATTGGCGGGAAGGGTAAGCAGCAGTAGTCTCATGGGTTCGATCTAAAAAATATGAGTCAGCGATGTCCGTCCAATTTCCGATCCCCAAATTTAGCCCTAGCCGCAGAACTCGGAAACGAAATCAATCTCCATCCTCACATTCGCCATTCGCCACCTCACAATCGATCGCGCCGTGGACGACTAACTTTTTTACGATGCGATTCGTTTATTTCGATGAACTCGGGAACCTTTCTGCCGGTGCTGGACTCTCTCCATTTTCATTTTCCAGAAAGGCAATTCCCCCAATCGGAAACAACTACTTCCTTTTTTCTCACGTTTCTAGGGTTTTGTTGTTCCGTAGTGCAACAAGACAGCCATGAGCCTCATGCCATGGGGTTCGTTTGCGATTTGTTACGCACTTCTCGTTGCGGCATGCGTTCATTCCAAAACCGACCCTCCTGATGGTAATTTGGACTCATCTGTAGTTTGCATGCTCCACTGTTTTGTGAAACTGAGCCACTAGTTTTGCTTCAAGTCTTTCAAGAGAATTCTTGGAGATGCCATGTGTTGGTGTTTAGGCATGTCTCAAGAGTATAATGATCGGATTTTATGCTTTTTTTACATATGATTTTCAGAGAATTCCTTGTAGAGAAAAAAAGATGGTTTAGATAATTTTTTTCCGGATATAAATGGTTTAGATTATTTTTAATATCTGTGCTGTCGCGTAATTTTTTTCTTGTTTTTCTTTTCTTTCGGATGTTGTGGGAATGGAAAATTTGACTTCCTTTCATTTCACTGCAGTTTCGGCGCTCTCTGTGCTGTACACTAGTTTGAATTCTCCTTCAAAATTGGATGGATGGAAAACGAATGGAGGGGATCCATGTGGTGATGCGTGGGATGGGATTGATTGCTCGGGTTCATCTGTAGCGAAAATGTAGTGAGATGTAACATTTGTATATTTATTAACTACCTTCAGACAAAACATTCAGTTGTATTCTAAGCACATATTGTTGTTAATTTTGTAGAGACTTAGCTGGACGCAAGTTAAGCGGATCATTGGGTTATCAAATGGCAAATTTAGCGCATGTTACGTACCTGTGAGGATGAATGCTCTTGTAGTAGTTACATTTCTGTGTTAGCTGGCATTTTCCCCCTTTTTTCTTTCCTCTTCCCTGTGAAACCATGTGAATCTGTTACTTTATTTTTCTCGTAGTACAGTGATGTAAGCAACAACAATCTCAAGGGTGATATTCCGTATCAGCTGCCACCCAATGTAAAGTATCTGTAAGTTGGGAATTCGATATCCATACAGCATTTTTATGATGACAACCTTGCAAACAAATCAAATTTTCCATATGCTGCATTATATGAAACTATTGCTGCTAAAGCTTTTCCGCTGTGCAGGGATCTTTCTGGAAATGAGTTCACTGGTGTTGTGCCTTACTCCATTTCACAGATGACTGATCTTGAGTACTTGTAAGAAATACCATCTTGTCCTTTTTCGAATTCAATGGTTATTCCTTTCTCACACATCTTTTTGTTTTCGACGTTACAGAAATCTTGCTCACAACAAGCTCAATGGACAGTTGAATGATATGTTTGGACGCCTATATAAATTGACTGAAATGTGAGTATCACATCTCAGTGGTTACTATTTTTGTGTGTCACGGTCTTGGTGACAAACGATAGGATTGTCTGCGCTTCCTTGTTTAACTTGAAATAATTGATCAAGACATATTTATGTGCTTGCTTAATGTGTGCTAAGCATTTATGTGTTTTGTGGAGAGGACAATCAAACCGGCAACTCAAAACTTACTTTCCTTTTCATTTAGTCATAGACTTTGATCAAATGGGTTGACTTACAGGGATCTCTCAGATAACTCGCTGTCTGGTGATTTACCACAAAGTCTTGGGTTGCTTTCTAGCCTCACAACATTGTAAGAAGGCGTCGGAAAGAATTATGTGTTTATATTACTTCTTTATCTTATGAATTCTTGTCACTTAGTTAAATCTCAGATTGACTCGTGTGCATTGTTTTATTGCCCAGATCGTTGCAAAACAATAAACTCACTGGTTCTATAAATATTCTGGCGAATCTCTCTTCTCTTAACAACTTGTAAGTATACACCTGCTCTTTAGAATTAGAAAGTAATACCTTGTCTTGCTCAGTTATAATCGGGAACGTGTTACATGCAGTTATATATAGGTACTTGGTAAAATATTTTGTGCTGAATAATTTCGTTTCACTCTTACAGAAATGTTGAAAACAATAAGTTTACTGGCTGGATTCCTAACGAGTTAAAGGGTATCAATAAGCTAAAGTAAGGACTTCTTGCAGATGAATCATGAGTTTCTGAATTTGTTTGTATATTTTACTATTCTCAAACGATTTTTGTTTGTTTGTTTGTTTTGAAGGACTGGAGGTAACTCATGGTCATCTGGCCCTGCACCCCCTCCTCCACCAGGTGTACATCCCCGTGCAAGCTCGCATAAAGAATCACAAGGTGGAAACTCCAAAATGATAGAGATTATCATAGGAGTGACAATATTTGGCATTTTGGCAATTGTTGCAATCATACTTATTATATTTGCAAGAAAGTCATCTGCACCATCTTCAATGTATCTTGATGATGAAGAGAGGATTAGCCAGCATAGGCAATTCGCCCCACTTTCCACACAAGAGTTTTCCCCTGATCGAAAAGGTGATGCTTTCGAAACAGAACTTTTATGTGATTACTTAGCAGAGATGTTAAAAAAGGTCTGTCTATCTACTTTTTCCCCCGTAAAGATCACATTGCAGCTTTTTGTTTGTTGATTGTTATTTTGCTCTCATAGATAATTATGATGTAGTCTATCTTTTGTTTTGTGACCTTGCCAATTTGGCTTCATTTGATGTCCACGGCCTCTAAAGTACTTTAACCTGTTCAGAATAGAGTTATATTTGCTTGAGATAACTTGTGAAGATTAAAACAAAGTGTTTGTTCTAACTCGAATGATTCATTGTTTCTAGCAGATTTTACAAAAACAGCCTTCTCTGATTCATTTGATGCGAAATCTCTGCAATCATCCGCATCAGCTCATCTTAAGCCTTCTCTTTCTAATCGCATTCAATCATTAAAGGACAATGAGTTTGAAGTCCGGCTAAAACGCAGCGTGTCCATCAGGCCGACATGTTACAGTTTTGCAGATTTGGAAACAGCGACTTCTAGTTTTGCATCTGGCCGTTTTCTCGGTGAAGGGACCATTGGCTGTGTTTACAGAGCGAAGTATCCTGATGGGAAGGTCAGGTTAACTACACAGTATTTTGTCGCGTTTCAAGATCCACAGAGTAGACTGCATTTCATGTCTCTGGCACAAAGAATATTTTTTACGTTTGAATGTGTAACCAATATCACTGGAGTCCCATGCATTGAAGATCACTAGGAGTTAGGACTGTCAAGTTTCTGAAAGCTTGAATGCCATTTTAATGCATTCTTTGTATTCATTTGGACTCATATAGATATAGCCTGCAGTTGGAGACATGGGTTAGGAACTACAATTTTTTTGACTGCTTTGGTAGCTAGTTGAATTTGAAACTATCTGTAGTTGCAGAATTGCTTGCATATGTGGTCTTGATCACATTAATAATTCTGCGGGCTTACATTCAATTTGGTCAGCTTTACTCTCACGGTTTTTATTTGTCAGGTTTTGGCAGTCAAGAAGATGAACTCTTCATTGTTCCAGGACAGTAATGATCGAGATTTCAATGATCTTGTTGCAAACATATCAAAGTTCAGCCACCCTAGTATTGCGAAGCTCGTTGGTTATTGTTCAGAATCAGGTCATCATATGCTGGTTTATGAATATTTCAGAAATGGATCGTTGTACGATTTTCTGCACCAATCAGATGGATTCAGCAACCCCCTTACGTGGAATACTAGGGTCCGAATTGCTCTGGGCACTGCACGTGCTATTGAGTAAGTGTACTTTACTAAGAAAAACTTATGTATGATGACCCTAGCTTTCGATTTATTTGTTGAGCGTGTACATATTAGTATCTGAAGATTTATGCTCATTTCTGTCTTACCTACGGCTAGTATTTGCTAACACAACATTTGATTTGACCTTTTATGTTATTAGGTATCTGCACGAAGCTTGCACCCCATCCACGGCCCACAAAAGTATCAAGACTGCTAATATTTTGCTTGATGCCGAACTTAATCCCCGTCTCACTGATTGTGGCTTGGCGAAGTTTCATGAGGTAACCCCGCAGTTATTCTTGACATACTCTACATTTTCATTGCAATGGGTTCGTGGTAACATCTTTAGCTTGCAAATTTTAAAATTTTGGCCGAATATCAACCGACTTATAGGATAGGACCCAATGAACTGCACACATTGCTTCATTTAAAGTTGACTAGTTTATGATCAGGTCTGCCAAAGAGACTTTGGCTTTACATAAACCAACTCTCAGTCTCAGCTATTAATCATGAGTCTATGAAGATGACGTATAATTGTTCATATTATGGTTATCTATGGATTAATGCTGATAGAGAAATGGTGCACATTGAAATACTCGTGTACTTCGAAACTGCACTGACTGGTTATAGGAGAATCATTTTTTTTCCTTGTTCACGTATACTACATTGTTATCAGCCCTTACAAAATAGCACTGACTTACTTACTGGAATCAGCAAACAAGCCAAAACCTTGGGTCTGGATACAATGCACCAGAATGCACGAAATCATCAGCTTTCACGACAAAAAGTGACGTGTACAGTTTTGGAGTCGTCATGTTGGAACTCTTGACTGGAAGGATGCCCTATGACAGGTTTGTAACACCAATGCAGTTTTTTAAATTCTTGCTCTCTTTTTTCAAGTTCATTTGGTAATGAATTGAAAAATAATTTCTGATGCGCTATTGATGCATAATGAATTTCAGTTCGAAACCAAAATCAGAACAGTGTTTGGTCAGATGGGGAACACCCCAGCTTCACGATCTTGATGCTTTATCCAAAATGGTCGACCCTGCATTGCGAGGGCTGTACCCTCCAAAGTCTATATCTCGATTTGCAGATATCATTGCTCAATGTTTTCAAGTAAGAACCCACTCCACTCCATACAAATTTCATTACAGAAAATAACATCTTCATCCAGGCAACATTAGTTTCCCAATCTAAATATTGCCAGAAACTTGTATTTCAGCTAAACTGCTTGATACTATATTTGTAACATTTCCTATGTTTGGTGCTTACAGGCGGAACCAGAATTCCGACCTCCAATGTCAGAGGTGGTGCAGTCTTTATTACGGTTGACGCAGGGAGGTTCTCGCCGGTGGGATGACTATGATTACTGATTAGATGTTTTGTACCATATATTTAACAACCATGAGCAGAAATGAAAAGGAACTTTTCCTCTCAAAATTCCTAGTGTTTACTGTTTTTCCGGTTACAATTCTAGGGTTCTCTAACGAATCAATTACCTTTTGCTTCGAAATATCAATATAAGAGTTTGGTATTCCCAATAATTCATTGTGCAGGAACGATGAGTACTGCTATTTATACTGATGGCCAGCGCGGTCAACTACCAGTCAGTATCCTATTGAATTTGTGATAAACAAAAAGTAAATTCAAGAATTAACTACATATATATATAATATATATTCTGAAGGTCAAAGGACAAGTCAAGACCTGAAAAGGGGTTTTGATTTAGTCTGCATTTTGATGTGCTTCCCATTAGAACCTCAAAAGTTTGCATTCCACGCGCAAACGATCAACCTGATTTTAACTTTCTTAGATCTCTGATGAGGTTACTGAAATGGATACGGAGTAGAGACACCGTACAGTCCACATGCAGAGCTGTGGAGCAGTGAACATATCTCAAGGTCCATCGTCACCGTCTTTGATTAAGTTGCATATATCAGAGCATTCAACCAAGCTGCAAATAAATTTTGAATCATCAATCAGTGCTCACTAGCAGTCCTGCACAGTTGAGTAAGAAGAATGTTTATGCAGATTACCAGTAACGACGGCTGCGGAATCCGTCTTTGAATACTACCAGAGGTCTGCACCACAAACAAACTTACAGTTTTAAGAAAATTACATCATATTTCGGCAAAAGAGGAATACACAACAATAAATTCCGAAAGATGGACTGAAACTAAAAGCTATAAGCAGTTCAGTTTTTAGTTATACCTTCTCACGTTAAGTGGACCTTCCCCTGGAGATCCTCCACCACCGCGGACACAAGTCGTGACACATTTGATAGTGCAAGACTCCGCCTGCCTAGACTTTGGTCGCTGAATCTTCCCCTTGTTGCAATCCTGCGGCATTAAGCATTCGCCTGACAAGGTCTGGGGTATGTCAGACAGTGTATCTGCAGCATCCGGGGTTGCAGCAGAGAACAACACCACAGCGGCGAAAAGCCCGGTTGCAGCTTGGTGCAAACTGCTCTGTACAACTAGTTTACATTTACAGGAATCTCGCTGGTTGGATTTGAGGAGTCTGGGTCTGGAATTTAGAGCTGCCAAGGTGGTGAAGGATGTGGAACTTAGGGTGTTGATGGTGTTACATGATGTCATGCTTTGGCCGGACAGGCCAGAGAAATGGCAGCCTTTTTCTTATCCTTGTGTGGAGAATAAGATCACAGATAATGTTGTGCCGTTGTTTTGGACACGTGTCACATCTTCATAGATAAGGACTACAAGAAATTCTGCAAGTCACACAAAGAGCAACTGAAATTTAATAGGAATTCGAGAAAATAAACTTCTTACTGTTGTTGTTGTTGAAAACCTGTTTTTACATTCAGCTTTAGGTGCTGCTGGACACGGCATATAGTAGAGCACATTTTTGTCCGCAAACACGCTCAATCAACAATGCATTGTTTTATATGTAGTTTAATTATCAACATCTTCCTCTGGTTTCACAAAAAACTCGATAAAAGCTATTCGGCTTGGTTGCTGGTAGCCAGCCAAGTCAATGTGAGGATGTGAAAGGCGAGCAACTGAAACAAGGTGCTGAACTTTAAGCATGCCACCCCTTCCGATTGTTACCTTGCTGCCTCTGTTGTCTTTAAGAACACTACTGGGAATGTTCGAAGTTGTTGACCTGAGGAACTTATATTTGTACCTGTTAAGGTCATACTTTAACTGATGCGATGTCGATTTCACTAGATACTTCTGATGCAAGGAGGCAAATTTTTACCTGTATGAGATTTCAGCATCACAGTGAAAGGCCAGTAATAAATCTGTGTTTGCATAGTACATGAAGTCAATCTGCATATTGTTGTCAGCACAATATTAGGAAAGGGTTCAGTATCTTGCATTAGACAGAACAAATAAGTAATAGAATGTGCACCTGCAAGTCACCATGCCCTTCACCCCTAAAGGTAACACAAGGTGGGTCGGGTTTCAAGCTTATTTGTATGCTTGATCCTGGCCATTCAAGGTCATCGATAGCTTCTTTCAGAGCTGCTGACTGAAAATCAAGATAAACCATTGTGATGAAATTAGTAGTTTCTTTTCATTATAACAGCCATGTATTCACAAAAGCATTTATTCCATACCATATCTTGTATCCTATGCAATGTTAGACCACTCAAATATATATGATTTATCTAATCTAATATCATAATGCACAAACATGAAATCTGTCATATAAGAGTATAAGCAGACACCAGGACATGCTATATATATATATAAGGCACATGAGAGGTTTCATCATCAGGCACAAAATACCAAATGATTTCAACTTAAAAGATGAGGGCTTCCAGGGTTAAGGAAACAGACCTTTGCAGTAAAGGTAACTGGAGTGCTACCGATCGGTTCAAAATTGTAGTCCCACGAGATTGTATCTGGGATTTTTGTTCTGATTTCAGCATATATACAAGCATCCAAAGAATCTATTGTTCTGGATTAATAGAAAACAAACATAAGCAGTATGTATGATTAGCTCAAGTAAATAAGCCGCAACAGTTTATATACATAGATACAAAACTTCCTGAATCACATGTGAGACTTGACTATCACACTAGAAGCAATATAATACCCATAATTACCATACCTAAGAAGCAGCTGCATATCAGGGCCAGGATAACGGATTTCAATACAGCTTGTTTTCCCCCAAGCGGAAAATGAATTCAGACTATCAACAAACATGCCCAAGCTTACTCCAAATCTAGGACGTCCATGTGCCTTGAAGTCATACCGACTGAAAAGCTGCATCCAGCCGCTCAAAGACTCAACTTAATTCAACACTTCACACATGATAAGGACTTATTTTACTACAAAACTAAGTGAAGAAACACCATGAATTCTGATCTTTTTATACTACTCCATAAAATTAAATAATGGATCATCTCACCCCAAATGTTTTCAAGATAATAAAATCACATAGAATATGATTTCTATATGGAGATTTTTGTAGGCTAAAAACAGTTAACCTCGCGTTTGAGATACACTTTTGCTTGAAGACATCCTGATTCCTCTACTATGACGACAACACCATGCTCGGACAACTCAATCAAAGCATCCTGGTGAGAAAATAAAGCATCGTCATCAAATCAAGCACCTACAACATCAGTTACAGAGACTAGTCGCTGACAAGGAATTCTAAAAAAAAAGCCCTAATCGAGGTGAATACATTTGATCAACAATTGGTAACGTAATAAGAGCATAAGTACCACCTGTTGGCGTTTCCAACGGACAGAGGTGAGAGCGTCAACCATGCCTTGCACGTTATCGAGCTCACACACCAGATCGGCGACGTCCGGCTCCGATGAACTCATCCCTCCCTCTCGTAATTTCCCGCCAAAATGGTCACCTTCTTCTCATTCGTCGTTCCTTGTATTGTAATTTAATATTTATGTCTGTCAGCCCCATTGGGCCGATAATTTAGGCCTTTTTGTTTTACCGAACAAACTTCAATTCAAAATGCCAATAATTAGACATTCATAATATTTTTTTAATGAGAGTTTTTACTCTTTATTTATGAGTTTTTCATTCCTTCCGCACCCATGCGTGGATGGATGACATCCCTGTCTTGGCAGAGGTGTCGCTAGGCTTACACGTTAATTGATGATTATATATTTAAATTAGCTAGATACTTTATGTTATAATGATCTTATATTACATGTATCTACTTATCGAAAAAAATGGGGACAAGGAAAATTTTTGATTGAGGTTAAGAAAAACTTTAGTTCTTCAGAACCCCCCTGATATGATTAATAAATACTGTGATGGAGCTTGGTCTAATGTAACGCTTGATGGAGGATGCTCTTCTGTTGCTATAAGCCAATAATCTGTCCTGTGTTGTACTGCTGTGTATCTGGATAAATGCAACTCTGTTTTTGAGGCTGAGCTTAATGGGCTACTCCTGGGATTGAGATTAACAAGGCAAACCAAAGGAACCACAGTGGTCATTCACTCAGATAGTACGGAAGCCATTTGGGCACTTCAAAGCGCACGGAAGGCGTACAAATTTTAAAGGACAATCCCAAATGGAGCCTTTGCCATGTTTACTGTGAGAATAATGTACTTTCTGATTTTATGGCAAAGAAAGCCAGAATGAATAGAGGTGATCATGAGGAAATATGCTTGCAATTCCGAGATGCCTTGGATCCTTCCTAAAGAGCTAGCACCTTCAGTTTGGAAATAGTCTTTATTACCTATGCAGTTTCTTCAGTTTTCAGACTACTATTGCTGTTTATTGAGTTTGTAATCTCATACATCGAAAAAATACGGACTTCCTAAAGGAGCTTACTGACCTCTTAATCCAACAAGGCGACACACTTCTTAAATTATACATTAGGCATGCTATTCAAGCCCGCAAAAGCAACAACTTAACTGATAAGTTTGAAATCTAGAAAAGTTTAATACTTGGTTTGAAACCAAGTGATTATTCATGACATAATTTTGTAACTAACCTTAAATGATACGTACTATATATACACCTTTTTTTTTTTGACTATCTGACTTATTTCATACACGACAACATTCACGTCATATGTCACATCGATACATTGTAATCTATCATCCGTTGAAGTCCAGGCTATTCACAAACACGATCCATACATCCTTGACGTTGAGGATCAAGAGCAACAAAGAATTAACATTGTATTGCATAGGGAGGAGGAAAAATTTCGGTGAAGAAGGAAAAGAAAAGCCTCCGTGATGATTTTTGGCAAAGTCTCAACTAACAAAACATCATGCAGGCTAATAGTATAGTCAACTTACCATTACTCCTTTCTTTATAATTAAGTGAGCATATAATTTGAAATATCACCCCCCAGGTTTGTCCAAAGGCCAAAATAACACGTTAATTGAGGAGGGCAAAAGTACGATAGTGTATGATTGAGAATAAATCATTTAATAACAAGACGAAGCGTCCTTCGTCTTGGTGGAATGCGGCGAAAATATATATTTTCGATTTCGATATATTCATTCGATTCTCCTCAAATTTCTCAACGTTTTCCGCTCCACTTTTTATCATCTACGATGCTATATTCTTCGATTCTTTACCCGTCTTTGATGCTCTATTTTTTGAAAGTTCGAAAAGTGAGGAATGAGTTATAATGACAAATGGCGTCGTTGGTATAAGATGATGAATGTCGTTGGTATAAGACAATGACAATTTTTGTGACGAATGATGTCGTTGGTATATGATAGTGAAGGTTTTACTGATGAATGATGTCGTTAGTATAATTAAGGTGATGAGTGTCGTTGGTATAGGGTGATGGGAAAAGAGGGCATGAGTAATTTGGGAAAAGTATATTTGATGACGAAGTCATGCGTTGATGCACCCTATTCTATTTTTTTGTGTCTTCATTCGATATTCATCAAGCTTTCCAAAGTTTTCCACTTAATTTTTAATTTTTGATTTTTAATTTAATTTTTGATTTTTGATTTTTGATTTTTGATTTTTGATTTTTGATTTTTGATTTTTGATTTTTAATTTTTAATTTTTAATTTTTAATTTTTAATTTTTAATTTTTACTTTTAAATTTTAAATTTTAAATTTTAAAATTTTAAATTAATTGATTTTTAAATTTTAATTAAATTTTTAATTTTTAATTTAATTTAGTTGGATTGATTTAGTTAGGTGATAGGAGTTTAGTTAGATATTATTGGTAAATGTAAAATTTTAGTTACATATTATTGCTAAATGAGTGATTCATCTATTTAGATGTATTTTTTATATATAAATAAGCATATACTCCGTACTGTTTTGTGCTAGGATGCTAATTAGTGTGTGAGTGTGATGGAGTGGGAAAGATGCATTTTTTTATTTGATAAAATTAGTGTGTGATGGAGTGGGAAAGATGCAACAACACTCTTAAACAAGGTCACTTCAAATCTTTCCATATTGTCTTTTTTCTACAGGGATTGTCATTTGACAATTACTTGAAGTCATTTCATTTGTATGAACATCACTTCTACCGATTCTAACAAGTAACAACATCATTAATGAGACATCTTAGAGTGTTTCAATTATTCGGTTTCTTTCCAGATTACAATTCTTATTGGTGATATGTCTAACCGAACAGAATCGAGGTGTTAAGAGCAGAATGTAGCTATAGCTAGTTGGTTCATTGTATCTTTACAAAAAAAATTAAATAATAACTTAATATCCCATGCTATATTTAATACAAAATATCTCAGATATAAATGCCGGTTTTATACAGTATGAAGAAACACATGAATATGGTGTTTACTGTTAGTAAATTTATTTAATAGACAGCATAATGCGTGTAACACGTGTCCTGCCCTGGACATGGTGATATATTCACACCTTTAAATATTCATCTTAAATACAACATCAGTGCACATATCTATTTCACTGGATAATATAACTAATCAATAAGAACTCACTCACTGATATGTATCAGAAAAAGAAGGAAAAAAAAAACTCACTGATATGAATGTTGAATGTAAATTTTTATACCGTAAAGCACCCAATGTTATCTGTTCTTTTTTACGCAATGCTATATATGATAATAAAAAAAAGAGTAGAAATCAAATTTCATATAAAACAAGCAATTTGCATCAACAGTGCTAATCAATTTCTTAAAAACAAACAAATAAATAAAAATTGTGCTAATCAAATTGATTTTTGTTAATTATTTCTCTCCTCAATGAGTGAGATGTTTTTATTTATTTATTGTTTATTTATTTATTTTCATTATTTGGTTAAGTTGTATCGGTCATGAAAAATGATTCCGGATCGATGGTCGCTTTCCAGTAGTAATAAATATTTATGGATCATGTATTCCGGTTGATAGTCTCGTGCTGTATACCTTGATGTATACATTGCTTCCCTTTTATGGGATATTGTAATAAAAAAAAATTGATTTTGTACATTGCACCATTGTAAAAGAATTACTTTCATCAAAAATAATACTTTTTGACTTCGAAGTGTATCCTTTTATACCAAAAATGAAATCTTATCGCTAGAACAATTTAGTGAATAGTACATAATTATTCGAATCCATAAATTCAGAAATTCTTATTATGTACAAAGCTATTTAATATTCGTGGCATCATGCTGTACATTCTTCTTTAAGTACACTACAACTCATGGTTCATGTATCATTCAGACCCACGTATTGAAATAGTTGCATGAATACATTGCTATCACTCTTCTCCATTTTTGACCCCACACAAAAAAAAACGTTCTTAATAGATGGAGGAATGAAGATGATATGGTTGGCAAATTAAAAGACATGTCCCAATCCCATAATATTTTCTCTTCATTTCGTTTCGTTGCACGTTACATCGGGACACCAACCTCCTTCCACGACCTTCCCTTTATTACAGTGTCCTCTCTACATATGTCTCTTAAAAAATATCTATCGCACTTCATGTTGTGGTGCATCTTGTTTCACCAAATACTTTTAAAGAAAGAACAGTTAGCGTATATTTTTGATCACAAAATCATGATTCATATACTGACTCGCAATAATCTGCGATCTGAACTAGAGAAAATCTATTTATTTTTAAAGTTTCTTAGTTAAAAAAACTTCAAAGTCGCATCGTTTGACGAACGCTTAGACATTACTACTGCGTACTAGTTATTCATCTTTTTGGAAAAAAAAATGTTTCTGAGTAATGCAGATTTGAGGTGCAGTTGAAGTATCTCGAAGAATGCCGACTTCGACTGGGAAATTTTGAAGGTAGTTGAGAATGGTGATGAAAGCATTGGAGTGATATAAATGGGGTGTCCTCCTCTCCAAAACCGATTGTGTTGTAGATGACATGAGTACGTACCTCCCCCCACCAGCCATTTATGTAGTTTGGTTGGTGTTACTCGAGCAGTAGTTGCAGTACACACTGAGTAGCTGTCAGATTTTCTTCAATAAATGAACACTTGAAGGTTGGAAAGGAATAATTTCACAAGTACAAAAATACATGCATTTCATCAGGTAGTTTAATTTCATGGAAATGCCACAGCACTGATTCAGCTATTAATTTCATCCGTTGATGAATGCTAGTCACTTTGATACAACTGGAGTGATAAAAATGGTAAGGACTTGTAGGCGTATTGGTGAATACGGATTTGTTGGGCCGTACTATCTAGTTGTTTTTTTATTTAATTATACTTCTGATATTTGTACGACCGAGAATTATGGGTGGAAAAAAAATTAAGAATTCCCTTATCTTCCGTTATTTTAACTATTTTTGAAGTCAATTACTCGGTATTCTGCAAAATTAACGAGTATTTTGAATTTACCCTGTCAATATGAGTTATTGACAACTTATCCCGGCCAGGTTGTCCACGCACGCTGCATCAGCTTGTCGTGATGCTTGCTTAGTTTTGAGTCGGTGAGAGGACCCTGTGATATGAACCTCTCTTAAATTCTGTAATATATGGACCATATACTTTATATTAAAGAGTCGATGTGCCAACTCACCGGTAAATTGAGTTGCTTTAGAGCCAAGGAAACTTTGATTATGGTGTGTCCGTCCTTCTGCGTCAACTTCTTCAGAAAGGACCTTGTACGTTCTAGTTTATTGAATAGACCGCGAGCTCTTTTAGTTGTGTTTGGAAAAGAAAAAAAAATTGGTCTTTTAGTTGTGTTTCTTCAACGAGGTTTGTGATTTCAAGGCATCGAGAGTTTCTTCATTTTCTTTTTGGTTTCCCCAATTTCTACCAGTAGGGTAGACCATCCATGCATGGTCCAGCTTCTTGTCTGGCCTGACAACTACTGAACCAGATATTTCAGCATCACGGCAGGTGACTAGACCATCACTCTTTTCACCATAACGAAGCTGTAAGTGGAGAGCACATACAGCCATGGCAGCTCGGCATTGGCTATTATGGTTAGCGTGGTGAGTACTCCAGGAGCTATGCTTGCCTCTGAGTGGAACAAGATTAGAGGGAATTCCCTGCGCCTCTAATATGTGAGATCCTCGAGTGCACGGATATCACCCTGCAATATAAAAACAACTCCTATATGTCATACAATTATGAGCCTTCGGAAAAAAATAAGTAAAAAAATGTTAAACAATTTATTTACCATATTGATAGAAGAAGAAAAAAAAGGGTATGAAAGAGAACCTTAATAAACCTGCATATAAGAAGTTTCATGATTCTACGTGTTTCCTTGTGCTCTATCTGTCCTTCCTGAAGAATATCCAAGGCTAATGGAGTACCATCATATGGACTTTGAACTAGGGCTAGCTCAGCTACCTTCTCTTTCAGATGTTCCAACAGATTGACAATGCTGCGGCAGCATCGACACCTCCCTTGCTCTGTGTCCAAAGAGCATTACAGCTCCTCAATGCAGTTCTTTAGCTCCTAAGCATTGTGCTCCACTGATGCCTATAAAAAAACAAACGTGATCAAGAAACCAGCCAACACACATATACCTTTATTTTGTTTACGATTTAAACAGTTGACAGGAAGGAAAACAAGAACAGGATACGAGTTTCTAGAGTTCAGAAAAGGTTATTATTCATAAATCATACCTCACTATGTATTTTTGCAATATGACACGCTACGCCTTTTTTTGAAAAGAACCGCTTAGCGCTCATAAAGTGTAAAGGTCCGTGGTTGCTTACAAGTCCTGGAAAATGAAATTTTAGATGTAAATATTTTTCCTAAAGGCAATATAGAAGCAGTTCGAGAAGCATGCAAAATTTTATATCTGGAATCAGAAGGTATACGTATGAGTTTGGTAAGGCATGTTCTCCGTTCCTGATGACAGACATATATACCCAATCTGAGTGTAAGAATCAGACAAACGCAATAAATTTCTCAAAGCATATAACACCAAATTGAGAAATGTGAACATATAGTTCCTCTATTTGAATCGAAACCGTTGAGTAAGCATCTTAGTTCTACAAACAACAATGACATGTTTTCCATGCAGAACGAATTACAACGAACTGGCAAACTTGAAATCTAAATGAACTTAACCACCTTATATTTTCAAGCAACTCCCTGAACCTTGCTGTGCCATCCTCCACAGGA
>JAWWMW010002061.1:104190-114880 GCA_035048345.1 Echeveria elegans
GGCGACGGGGTGGGGCGGACCCGTTGCGGGTCGGGGCGGGGGCGGCGGGTCGAATTGCCATCCCTATCGGCGCCTATTGTCCAGTCGATCATTTGGCCGCAAAAATCCAATGCGGTGTCCGTTTGAGCTGAAATTTGGTCGGCACAAGCGAAACGGCCCTGGAAACACAAACCTCAGCTTTGCTCAGGACTCATGCTGTCCCGAGTCGATTCGAAGTCGTTTAGGCCCTCAAATTGCCATTTTAATGAAATTTTGATTTTTTTTTTATTTTTTTAATATTTCGAAACCATATGCACAACAATTCGGGATTGATTAAGTGCAATTTAGATAGATATATTTATATGAAATTTTTTAAAAATATTTTCGAAACCATAAGGGTGGGGTGAGAATGCGAGAGGATAATTTGATAAAAAATCGCGCAGGATCCGCGGGGTGCGATTAGTAGTGCCTTTAGTACCCGATACAGACCTAAAATTCTCAAGCAATCGTACCACCACCAAAACAATGACTTAAGTGATGTACATTTTTTATGGGGCACATCGGATGGCCGACAAAAAATGGAGTGTCTAAATTATTGATTCAACGAATCAAATTTTTTATCAAAAGCAGAGGGACAAAATCTGTGGATCCTAGTCAAGCATAAATTGCTAACACATGCACCCTTGCCCTGCAATCCGTTTACACCACTGCTGTCGGTTTTAAAAAATGGAAGCTGCAACGGCCTATTCAAAATTGAGTAACATGCTCGACCGACCCAAAGCCAGAAGCTCCAAAATTCCATCGACATCGGCACTTGCCAAAGCTAAAACAAAAGAAGCTCACCAACCCGGAGTTAGTTCTCCACGGCCGTGTGGATTAGCATCGTGGCAAGTGCATTTCAAGTCACAGTGCACAATTATGTTTACGGCCATGGAGGACTTGATACATAGATATCTAGATATTCTTCCTTTAAGGGTAGCAATAGATCCCAAGTATGTTCTCTCGGGGAACTTTGCACCGGTGGACGAGCTTGCACCCCAGGAATGCAAGGTGGCGGAAGGGTCTCTGCCGCAGTTCTTGAATGGCGCTTACATACGCAATGGACCAAATCCCCAGTTCCCGCCAAGAGGGCCGCACCATCTCGTCGAAGGCGATGGCATGCTTCACCTGATCAGAATTACAGATGGAAAAGCCAAGTTCTGTAGCCGATATGTTCAGACTTACAAGTACCGAGTGGAGAAAGCCATGGGGGCTCGTGTTCTGCCCAATATTTATTCCGGGTTCAATGGCATATTTGCAATCACTGGTCGTGGAATAGTTATGGCAGGACGAATCCTTTCCGGTCACTATCACCATGAGGTCCCTCAAGCCTTAGGCGTAGCAAATACTAGCCTGGCTTATCTTTTCGGCACACTATATGCTCTTGAAGAGTCTGATCTTCCTTATGCGATCAGTGTGACTTCTGAAGGAAATATAAAGACCTTGGGCCGATCTGATTTCCACGGAAAGTTAATGAAGTCAATGACTGCACATCCGAAAGTAGATCCCGATACAGGGGAGGTCTTTGCCATCCGGTACCGTCTAGCGCGTCCATTTCTGACCTACTTCCGATTCGATCCCTGCGGTAACAAACAACCTGACATCCACATTTCCTCCATCCACAGAGGAACAGTTTTCCACGATTTTGCCATCACGAAAAAATACATTATATTTTCCAACACTCAGCTGGCTGTCAGTCCACTGAATAACATCTTGGCCGGAGGGCCACCGATGGGAGCTGATCCCACTAAGGTGCCGAGACTAGGAGTGCTACCAAGATATGCCTCGGACGACTCTGAAATGATTTGGTTTGATTCTCCTGGGGTCAATCTTTTCCACTTTATAAATGCTTGGGACGAGGACGACACGAATGAAGTCGTGATTATTGCACCCAACATGCAAGCGATTGAGCATGCAATGGAGCGAATGGACCTGGTGCATTTCTCACTGGAGAAGATAACAATAAACTTGAGGAACGGAAAGATCCGAAGGCAGCCATTTTCGTCAAAAAGCCTGGAATTAGCAGCGATCAGTCCGTCATACATTGGCAAGAAAAATAAATATGTGTACGCATCCATCTTTCGCGGTGATACTGGCGAACCAGTCCCAAAGGTTACCGGCATAATGAAGCTGGATGTTTCAGGTAATCAGCCGTTTGAGAAATCTGTGGTCGGAATGCGGATGTTCAAGGAAGGATGTTTTGGAGGAGAACCGTTCTTTGTAGCCAAGGACCCGGATGACCCTGGAGCAGATGAAGATGATGGATGCCTGGTTTGCTATACACACGATGAGACGACTGGCCAGTCAGACTTTGTCGTCATGGATGCTAAGTCTCAAAATCTTGATTTCCTGGCGACTGTGAGGCTACCACAGCGAGTACCTTACGGGTTCCATGGTCTATTTGTATCTGAAAAAGATCTAAATCAGCAGATATTCTCATGATATAAAATGTTTCATCAGATAAAAGGAAACTTCAAACGCTGCTAGTTGATGAGGACAGTTAAATCCAACAGTTTCCAGAACAACTTGATTTCCTCCAATGCCCAAGACGAGGACACAAATGGAACAGATGAAGCTGGTGCATCTCTCTGTGGAAAAAAATAACAATATACTTGGACGATCCTAAGGAAGCCATTTTTTGTCACAAACCCTTGACCGGCAGTGATAAGCCCCTCATATATTGGATAGAAGAGCAAGTACCTCAAAACAGCCATCTTTCATGATGAAGCTAGCGTGAATCAGCGCCAAAATCGGCATGGTGAAGATACATATTTCAGGTAATGAGCCAACTGAGAAACCTGGGGTTGGCAAGCGGATGTTCAAGGAAGGAAGCCAAGGAGGAGCGCCTTTCTTCATGGCCAAGGACCCGTATGACCCTGGTGTAGAATAAAAAGATGGATTCTTCGCTTGTCATCATGAATGCGAAGTCTCTGAATTTTGATGTCAAAGTCTCAGAATTTTGATGTCGTGGCAGCCGTGAGACACTCACAGTGTGCTGTACAGGTTTCTTGGCATATTTTCTTCTAAAAGAGAGGGAACCATCGGATCTAATGACACATAAGATTTCATTAGATAATATTAATTCTTAAGCTGATGAAAATGAAACGTAGAAGAATAAACAAATTACCTATTCTGTTGGTGAGTACCGGCACCTTCAAGTCCGGCAATACCAGGTATAGTTACTCAAATTACAAAGCCAGGAAAATTTTATGAATAAGTCGCAACCA
This sequence comes from Echeveria elegans, assembly GCA_035048345.1. Taxonomy (NCBI): domain Eukaryota; kingdom Viridiplantae; phylum Streptophyta; class Magnoliopsida; order Saxifragales; family Crassulaceae; genus Echeveria; species Echeveria elegans. Next base: position 107,436 of record JAWWMW010002061.1, read on the forward strand.
AAAAATAGTCAGTAGGCCGGTAGCAAAAGAAAAAAATGAAAATCCAGATTACTGCAATCAACCCCGTTATAAAAAAAATTGATCAGATTTTCATATAGCGTTACAATATAGTTTAGCTTGTACATGTAACATTCCCTCTATGGCCAGCACAAAAAGGCACCTTCCTGATATGACAGCGATAAAGCTAAAACTCCTGTATTGAAAAGAAAAGGTTCCCCAAATCAGTAGTTATGCGCAATAGTTAGCAGTTTCTTTTATGAGAACACCGTTTAAATGCCAGCAACTGTGCACAAGACGAGTATTAAGAGTTGAGAACTTGTATATGCATGACTTGTGTTTTGTTTTGACTAGTTTCAGTCGACAGCTTTCAGCAAAGAAGTTGAGGGTCCTGAAAACATATAGCCTCTCTGATAACCGCTTTTTGATATTGGAACATCACTTATCATAAGGGACTCAGAAGACCGAGATTGAGGAAGTATCCCAACCATGGCTTTCTTTTCTCTGTAAGAAGCCCAAGTCACCATGTAAACACCGGCAATAATTGCTATCCCGCCAAGGACGCTGTATCAAAAAATCAGTTAATTAAGAAACTAATAAACCAAAAGCGTAAGATTGCATTATCCAAAATTGGAATACATAAACACAGGTACTGTGTTCAGAAAACTAACGGTTATAAATGGCTACCTTCCGAGATATATCGGACTCCCGAGGAAAATTCTTGAAAGCAATGCAGATGCTGCTGGTTGAAGAGGATAGTACAAAGCAACCAAAGCAGGTCCCAAAATCTTATTGGACCACGTCATGAGTCCATAGTTAAGCGCAGATGTTAAAACTCCCTGCAAATAAGGACCCTTTTCACTTCATGATCGAATAAATACATTGCAAGAAACAAATACTGTACAATCAGAATTACACAATAACTTATTTTTTATGAGGCCAATTTGATACAACAGACTTGTTATGTGCGATTTACAAGTTCTTTTCCGATAATTGCAAATTGCAATATAACGTACCGAATCTGGTATACAGAAGGAGAAAGGAGAAACAAGTTTAGATAGACATTGTTCGTTACTAACCGCATAAAAAACAGCAAAGAACTCAGACTGAGTCAAGCTCCAATCTGACTCACTTGCCATCGAGAAGGCTGTCACCACCATCAAAAGAGACCCAAAAAAGTACGAAAATGCTGTCACAGATAGGCTAGCCGGATATTTTTTTAAAAGCGGAGCCTGTAATGGTGCAATATAATCAGATTGACACGAAAAAAGTTAATTTTTTTAGATTCAACCGGGTGAGGACACTATATTTACCTGAATTGCTAAGTAAGCGGCCATGCACATACAATTCCCTATTAAGCACAATACACCCAGATGCCACTGCCTTATACCAAGGTCTAGTAAGCTAGACACAAGCCATCCAGATGGTACAGGCTGCCCTTTTGCCATTATTTCATTTTGCTGCAAAAAATCTTCATCACTGTTGCCAACCACTGTTGGACCACGGTATAGAACCATTAACATAGCTCCAAGCACACACACTAAAGTACCCCCAACCTTCACCTGACCTTCAACCTTCAGCAATCTCACCGTTTCTGTACTGCAAAATTCTCAAATCCAAAATACATAAGTGAACGAAGAACTGGATATATAAACATAAATAGGTAACACTTTTCTTTAGTCGATTAACAAAAAGGGTAATGAAATATTCTAGGCAAAGTTTAGGAACCAAAACTAACCCCATCACCACAGCCAATATAAATGTAAAAACCGGAATAGCAGGTTGAATAGCAGCAGCATAGCTGGGATTTGTGTAGCTAAGCCCAAGAAGAAACAATAGCTGATTCCCGAATATCCTACAATAGTACAATATCTATGTAAAATCACACAAAAAACCATCAAACATCACCACCTAAACAATAACAAATTACCAAATGCGGATTAATTCAAACATTCCCACAATCAAATTAGAAGAAGCCTACCCCGATAACCCTAGAAAGCCCAACGAAACCAGCACCTTTCTACTCATCCGCGGCCGTATCCTCCTGCAAATGTAAACACATAATTCAAATTAAAGACTTATTCACTTCCTAAGGCCAATGCAAAGTACCAGTTTTTCATTTATCAAAAAGAAAACAAATAACTCAAATTTATCAAAACCGAAATCTGAAAATGCAAAAAAATGATTACACTACGAAACTCAGTGGAGCTAAAAATCAACACTTTACATACCTTTCACGGACATACGCGACCGGAGCAAGAATCGACAACGCCAGTAAATCACGATACAAGCAAAATACAAGCTGATTAATCCCGACATTAAGAGCAACTTTAGAAACCACGTGATACCCTCCATAGAGAATCTGGACTAGTGCCATTGCCGCATGCGCTTGACACGTTTCCCTTGATACCCCAGAGGGAGACGATCCAGCCGCCACCGCCATCTCCCCTAGAATCAGAATCACCTGGCGTTTCCAGAGGTGATTGAAAGGTGGAAACTTGATGACGACGATGAGTGTATTTTAAGTTTTGATTGTCGCTTGTTGGTGCCAGCCAGTGTCGTGAGATTGACGACGATGAAGATGATGAAGACGAAACTGAACAGTCCTCACTTTGCAGATTTCCGGTGGTTTGATCGGTTCGATTGGGTTGAGTCAATCGGCTCCAGGAACGAGATTTTCATTAAATAAAGGAATCAATATATTAAACAAGTAAAATTGTGTTAACACCCGTTATTTACGTAATTTAGATATTAACATCTTTTATTAAAAAAAATTAAATTTAAACACCTCTTATTCGTCAAAAATTTAGAAGTTAAAACCTCCGTACAAAGGCCTTAAACGGTGTGTTACACGGCGCTTATAATGCGCGTACTAAATCAATCTCGTATTAAAAATATTAGCTTTTAGGACTTTAATTAAAAAATATTATCAGTCAACGACGTCGAAAGCTTTGGTTTCGTCCAGATCTGTAACTCGTTTGAGGCGATTGTCGGCAAGTGTCGCAGCGACCAGTGAAAGCGATTCCGTCCTAATTTTGACCCAGCTGGAACGCATTTTTCACTACAGAAAAAGGGCATTTCGCGTACTATAATTCCTCTTTTTGGCCTAGAGCTACTGCTTCCTATTTATATTGCTAAATAATTCTTAATTTAGAAAGGAAACAGGAGTCTAAGCTGAATTGAAAATCTTGTCCAAATTTAAAATCCCGTCTGAATTGAAAATCCCGTCTCTGGCGTCATGCTGACATCATCTGATATGGCACGCAGACCTTCAGTGAATTATAGTATGCGGACCTTCATATATTTTTTAGAAATTGCCTATATGTCCGCGTACTGAAATTAGCCAGAGTCTGTGTGATAATCTGGTCCTTATCCTCAGTCTGCTTCATCTTCTAGCTCCTTTGGCCTTGCGAGCTTCATAAATAGCGTCATTTAAGTAGCTCTAATGTAGTCCTAATACACCTGCGGTAAGAAACACTACCGAAGAGTAGTATTTCGTCACAAAAGTATACTTACTTTATGGGAATTAATGACTCGATGGATCGTATAAAAATGCTCCATCAGTGGGATGATCTTTTCAGACAGTAAGGTATTCCGTAGGGCAGTTACACAACTATCTATTGATAGTGGTGGGGATTATTACTTCCTGCACAATGACAAAGAAAGGATCAGCGTGTATTGCAAGATGAAGTGTGATTGTCCAATGACAAATTATAGGAAGAAATGTGTTTGCAAGTCTACAAAATGTGGGTTCAAGGTGCTTGGTCGAAAATATTCAGATGATGGTCATTTTCAGCTAACAGAAATCAGTCATGTACATTCTTGTGGATGACAAGCAACAAACAGCAAGTTGACTTCTGTATGGTTAGCAGACAAGTATGTAGAGGAATATCGAATTGACCCTACCTGGAAGATGAAAACATTCATTGACATAGTTAGGCTTGGAACAGGTTTTACCATATCACCTTACCAGGCTTGGAAAACTAGAATGAGGGCTGCGTTGATGCTTGCTGGAAATTTTAAGCAAGAATATGCTAGAGTGCAAGATTATTCAATGGCAGTGATGGAAACAAATCCTGGTAGTTCGGCATTCGTGAAGGTAGATTTGATCAGCCCAGAGAGAGCAATCTTGCAGAGAATTTACATATGTTTAGATGCTTGTAAAAAGGGATTTTTGAGAGGTTGCAGACTTGTTATTGGTATTGACGGTTGCCATCTGCAGGGAGCTTTCACAGGGAAAGTGCTGGTGGCTGTAGGAAGGGATGGGAATAACCAGAATTTTCTCATTGCATTTGCTGTGGTCGAAGCAGAAAGGAGGGAAACATGGGGCTGGTTTCTAGAAAATCTCATGGCTGATGTGGGGGAATGTAACCCGACTTTTATGTCAGACCGACAGAAGGTAATACTCACATGATAACATGCAGTTTGTTTAGTTGTTTTTGCATTGTTGTTTGCATTGGTTGTTTGCATTTTCCCTGTTTGTTTCAATGTTGCATTGCTGTTTGCATTTGCCCTGTTTGTTTCAATGTTGCATTTGTTGTTTGCCCTGTTTTCAATGCTTAAACTAATTTTGCAACTTCAAACGTCCTGTTTGTAGGGGCTGATTACTGAATTGGAGAGATTCGTTCCATTGGAAAGAACAAGATTTTGTGTACGCCATCTGTATAGCAACTTCAAGGCTCGATGGAATGCGCCAGGCTTGAAAGACGCGATATGGGAAGCTGCGAGGGCCTGCACTATTGGCGAGTTCACAAATGCTTTGGAGGTTGTAAAGAACCATGATATAACTGCTTGCGAGTATTTTATGGAACAAGATATCAGAACCTGGTCGAGGCATGCTTTCAAGGAATATACAAGGTGCGATATGCTGGTGAATGATGTATGCGAGACATTTAATGCATGGATTTTGCCGGCTAGGGGATTGCATGTATTGTCTTTGTGTGACTGGATCAGGCGCCAACTAATGGGGAGTTTTATGAAAAAAGTATGATGAAATGATGAAGCACGAAGGGATGTTTACTCCTAAAGTTATTCAGAAAACTGAGGCTGCGAAAAAGGAAGGAACATGCTACTGCCAGATGTTCTGGGGAAGAGGAAACACTAACGAGATAGTGCATCGTGGTGAAACATAGTGGACATTGTGAAGAAAAAATGTTCATGTTTCAAATAAACTCTAACTGGAATTCCATGCCCCCATACTATGCAGGTTATAATGGTCGCAATGAGGGAACTGACCGATATGTAAGTCACTATTACACAAAGGATAACTATCTGTTGGCTTATAATGAGCCAATTAATGTCGTGCCTGTGATTAATCAGCTTAAAGACTATGGAGATGTCCATCCAGAGCCGCCAGCGTATATTACAGCCTGGCAGGCCAAAGAAAAATGCGAGGAAGGAAGCTGGTGAGGACGTTCCAAGTGGCAATAGAAGTAGACATCGAACCAGTGACCCTATGAAGTGTTCCCAGTGTGGTCAGCCCGGACACAGGAAGAATAAGTGCACTACGAGGGGACTCCCAAAGTTCCATCTAAAAAACCCAAGGGAAGGCCACCAAATCCTACCACTACTAATGATTACGGGGGTAAAAGGAAGTACACCAAGAAGGTATTAATAATTGCCGTAAACATTTGATTTACATGTTTGTGAAAATACTAATTGAATAATTGACAGACAAATGCTGGAAAGAGTTCGCAGACCTCAGTTGGCACATCACAGCCAATGAATCAGTCCAAGAATGCGCAAGGGAATACGGTAATACACAGTAGTGATTGAATTACTAATGTGTGAATGTGTTCCTTAAACAGTGGACATCTTTTTGTGCAGGCAACAGGCGCGTCACAGCCCATGAATCAGTCCACAGACGTGACTGCCCAAGTGAATAAGGTAATATACTGATTGAATTACTAATGTGTGAATATGTCACTAATAGTGGACATCTTTTTGTGCAGCCAAAAAGCGCATCACAGCCCATGAATCAGTCCATGGGCGTGACAGCGCAAGTGAATAAGGTAATATACTGAACGAATTACTAATGTGTGAATATGTTACTAATAGTGGTCATCTTACTGTGCAGCAGAAAGGAGCATCACAGCCCATGAATCAGTCCACAGACGTGAATGCGCTAGGGAATATGGTAATACACTTTAGTTAGCTTAAATCACAAAATATGCACTTGCACACTTACTGCACTTACACACACTTACTGCACCACTGCCCTTAGCACTTACACACGTACTCCACTTTGTGCAGGCTCGAAGTCAGTCACAGCCCACATCACGATCCAATGCCGTGAATGTGCAGACCACAAGTCTGAAACAATATCCAGCAAGCTCCACTACCGTGAAGGTAATCAATTGGAGAGTTTTACAATACAATCATAACATGTTTTGTTAATATTTTCAGTGCGAAGTTTTGACTGTTTATTGTACATTTTGTGTAGTTTGGCCAGTTCCAGGTGCGCAAGTCACCAAGAAAGATTGTTGCTCCAAAAGATGGATCTAAGAACTAGTAATGTGTCGTATCGTTGACTCTTTTGTTGCTCCACAACACGTTAAGACAATGTGTTTCTCATGTGTTGCAACTGTTTTACATAGCTTGTTTCAAACTTTTGTTGCACAGACTATTTGCAGGATATGTATTTGCTGTGGTCGAAGCAGATTAAGATAATGTTGTTACTTTTGTTCCAATGTGAAACAGGCTACGTACTTGTTCCTCTCTAGTTGTTCTACGTCAAACACGTTGTATTCTTGTTGCCCCATGTTGTTCTATGTAAAACAGATTGCAATGTCCATTACAATCCTTGATCAAACAATGAACATTCAACATATTGATGAGAGGTGGAAAAATCAAAAAATGTTTACAATTAAGGGTGTTAAATTTTAACGTTTACGTATAAGAGGTGTTAATCTCAAAATTCAACCGAATAATTCGCGTGTGTGTCACGCATTTAACGACAAAATTAACGTCGTTGTACGGAGGTGTTAAAAGCAAAAAATTTTTACGAATAATAGTATTTAAGTCCAAATTTTTTAATAATGGGTGTTAAAGTCGAAATTTTGCGAATAGCGGGTGTTAAAAACAAATTAACTCAAAAAAAACACAACGGTCTTTTGAAGTTTAAACAGGAAGTTGAGCTTTAGAGCATCCGCACCGGTGAGGAGGTGCTGCTGAGGTGGAGAAAGTGTGGCTGACGTGGCTGGAGCAGGTGCGAACGTGTCTGGAGAAGGTGCTGTGAAAACGTGCACCGGTGAGAAATTGCAGCACGTGATGGAGCAAGTGAAGGCAAAAATTGCAGAACCTGCTGGAGGCGTGCTGTCGTACGTGCTGGGTTAGTAGGAATGGCAATGGGGCAGGTCGGGGCAGGTCCTCGGCCGATTGCGACCTGCCCTGTGCGGGTCGGAAATTTTCCGACCTGCCCTGCCCTGCGCGCGGGGCACAGATCAATC
>JAWWMW010002061.1:114980-125145 GCA_035048345.1 Echeveria elegans
TGGATGAGGAGGGTGGTGGTGGTGGTGGTGGTGGAGGAGGAGGATGAGGAGGGGGTGGTGGTGGTAGTAGTGGAGGAGGGCGATGGTGGAGGTGGATGAGGAGGGTGGTGGTGGAGGAGTTGGTGGTGGATGAGGAGGGTGGTGGTGGAGGAGGGGGTGAGGAGGAGGAAGATGAGGGGTTGGATTGTATTTTTTGCATTTTCAATCTGACTCCTAAAGTTTTTAAAAGTACAATGAGTGTCTAATTGAAAACGGCAAAAACATGAAGATGTTTAAGTGTGAAAACAAAACGGAGGAGTGTCATCTGAAAAAAGTGATACAGATAGAGATCTTTTTCTATAATTGCCCTTAAAAAAAAACTATCTAAACTACGTATTTTAAGTGACTCCAAGGTGGTGTAGCGGAGCACATAATCCCATTCCATACAGGAGTATAATTAATTTTAGCATTTTTAGTTATTGCCATCTTTTATTGCCTTCACAAAGGAGGTATGGGTTTTTATGTACTTTTGCGTTTCGGTGCGTTTAGCAAAGTCAGGAATCTCAAAGAAGAATTCCTAATTCAGTCTCCGACCTACAAATCCGCATGCGCGAATAACCCTACCGATGGCGATTTGAACGTCCGATCGGTCGAGCGCCGGACAAAAAGTATTCAAACGTCGACGGCGAGGAGGAGGAGCAAGAAGAGCTGTTGATAAATTGGTTTCTAGTTTTCGCCGATTGTTGATTTTACCTGAAGGTTCTTTAACTTTGATTTCAGTTCCGATTTCTAGACTTTGTTTATGTGTTTCTACGGTTAGGAATGATGAAAGGAACGGCTGAGATTATGCCCTTCCAGCAGCCTTTTACTTCGGCTTCGGCCACTTCGTTTCAGTATGGCTTGATTAAGAATGAGGCATCGCAGCCGGTAAACCGGTGCTTTATTTCGCATTTAGACACCAGTGATGTGTCCCCGCGGGCTAAAGTGCTCTGGGAGATACTCACTGGAGTTCCTTCTAATGAGATCGATGCTGCGCTGGCTGAATGTCCCATCACGCCTACACCGGATGTTGTGGAGGAGGTGTTGAAGCTGTTATACAGCGTGCCTGACGTGGCGATTAAGTTGTTTAGGTGGGCTGGGGTTAAGAGGAAGCATTCGATTTATGGGTGGAATTTGATGGTTGATTTGCTTGGGAAGAATCAGCTTTTTGAGCCAATGTGGGATGCCATAAGGTCGATGAAGAAGGAGAATGCGTTGACGTTGGCTACGTTTGTTTCTGTTTTCAGTAGTTACTGTATGGTCGGGAGGTTTAAGGAAGCCATTATGACGTTTGATGTGATGGATAAGTATGGAGTGGAGCCAGATGTTGTCGCGGTAAATTCGTTGCTGAGTGCTATTTGTAGTGAGGAGAAACAAACTGCCACGGCTGTCGAGTTCTTCGAGAAGATCAAGTCAAAGATTAGTCCGGATGCCGATACATTTGCGATTTTACTTGAAGGGTGGGAAAAGGAAGGGAATGCAGCTGAGGCTAAGCGCACATTTGGGGAAATGGTGATTCGAGTAGGTTGGAGCCCAAGTTATATGTCTGCCTATGATGCTTTTTTGACAACTTTGGTGCGTGGATCTCAGGCTGATGAGGTGTTGAAGTTCCTCATGGTTATGAAGAAACGAGACTGCCTTCCAGGTTTGAAGTTTTTTTCTAATGCTCTTGATATTCTTGTTAATGCAAATGATGCTGTGAATGGAGTGCTTATATGGTCCGTAATGGTGGAAAGTGGGGTGATGCCACACTTGGCAATGTACAATGCAATAATTGGTCTAGCTTGCAACTGCAATGATATTGACAAAGCCATCCACTTTCTCGATGAAATGGTATACAATGGTGCTTTTCCTGATTCTTTGACGTATAACATGATCTTCAAATGTCTCGTGAAGAACAAGAAGGTTCGCGAGACAGGTAAGTTTTTCAATGAAATGGTGCGAAACGAATGGCCTCCTACTCATTCTAACTGTGCTGAGGCCATTAAAATGTTGTTCGACCATGATGACCCAGAGGCAGCAGTTGAGATTTGGAATTACATGGTTGAAAATCAGATCATGCCTCTTGATCAGAGTGCAAATGTGTTCCTCATTGGCCTGTCAAAGATGGACAGGCTATCGGAATTGAGACGTTGCATTGACGATATGCTAGATAGGAGGATAAATATTTATGAGGCAACAATGACAGGCTTGAAGAACCCATTTTATAAGGAAGGAAGAAGCTCCCGTGATGCTTATGACAGCTTGATGAGGAGATGGACATCGATCAGAAAGTTTACATGATGAGGAGACGTACATATTTCCACTTGCGTGGTTTACTGGGTCAAGGTCTTAAACTCTCCAGCTCCTTAACTTTTGTTTGCAATGACGATACCTCTTTTGTTTTCATTTGGTTGTTCTTTCTTTGAAATGATTTCTCGATACTGCGGCATGGAAATTATCAGTTCGATTTTTGTTTGCGTATCTTGACAGTCAGTAATACTCTTTAGAGTTCCTGCATGCCCCTGTCTGTCAGTGGCCCATCGTGAGCCACTTCTGAGTTTTAGATGTGTCCATGCTGTTGTGTGGTGCTTAAATTTTTGCTTGAAAGTGTTAACAGGAAGCTTGAGATCCTTCAGATTGCTTGGCCCTTGGTTTAAAGAGTGCGTCAGTGCTTGACGCACGAGTTGACTATCTTTGCAAAAACAGCCTGTGTATGATGGGAAGGCTTGGAAGGTTTTCGACTTTTCTAAATTGTAATTGGTAAGAAAAATAATCAAGTGATTTACCTTGAATTAGTGTCTGGTTTGTCAATTATTCATGAATAGATAGAAGGTGGCATCTTTCAATCCCAAGTTGTGATATTTGACAAAACAGGACTAATAAGTATCCCTTGCGGCATTGAGTTCCTTGTGGCGTCATTCTCACTGGCTATGGATGTTACATTGTTGCTGTTATGTCTTTTATACTAAATCCAAACCACATCCGCTCCTCTTTCTTTCAAATGAACTTGATGTGCACTCCTTAGGTTTACTGGCCAGCTAATATGAGTTCTTGATTTTCGTTAGCTGGAGGGGATGTGGATGCGTCTCTGATACCGACTCTGGCATCATTGAGACCCTTCATATTTTGTGTAGAGCTTAAGGTTTCAAATTGTTATTCATAGGGATTCCAATTCAAGGCGTTTTGAATTTTGATGCCATGGATGAAATAGTATAGATACTAAAACTTCTTCAATTTGAGATGCGTATTTTTCAGTCTTTTTTTTTTGTTAAGAAAGAGAGCAGGAAGTATTGAGAGAGGTGGAACACACAGAGACAAGTAGAAGCCGAGTGCTGAATTTAATGGAATGCAGTAATGGTAAGTAGGTTGCTCTATCTCTACGACATCATGATGATGGTAGAGTAGAGGAGTAGAGGAGTAGAGTTGTAGCAGTAGATGGTCAAACATCGATAGACAACAAGCAAGCGACAAAAACACAAACTAAACCAACGTATGATGAGGTCGTTCATATCTTCTTCATTCACACTCTATACTTCCTTACATTTATTATTATTCATATTTCATACTATTATTTTTCAACTACCTTTTCTCTTCATCTCCCCACCCCTCCATTTATTACTCGCTTTGCTTCTCCATCATCATCCGCCATTACTCCAATTAACTCCACTTCACCCTCAATGTCTCCTCTTGATCCGTTTCCTTTCATCTCTTTTACTTCAAAAAGCTACCTTCTCTAATTTGACCACCTAAGTCGCTCACCTCTTTTTTGCTTTCACTCTTTAACAATAACCCTATACCTATGCTCAATGAGTTTCGCCTTTTACACCGCATTACTCGCCAAAATGCTGTAAAAATCTAATCTTGGCTTCCTTGTCGTTCCCTTCATTACCCTTGTTTCCGTTGTTCTGTAGTGCTATTCTAACACCAGCTATGTTGAAGACGCGTCTCTATTGTTGTTCCAGGGGCAAGGATCCCAGTCTAGATTTCGACCATCACGACAACAGTGAGTTACAATGCTTGTTCTCTAATTTTTTTGTTGATTGTAGTCTGCACACCAGGTGTTTGATAAAATGCCGTAACAAGTTTAGCATTGCCACTACTTTATTGATCCATTGATGGGCGCGTTCTGTTTAAATTCCCGTGATTGCTTCCCCCAATTTGGCTAGTTTCCATGGCCGGTGTCGGTGTGGGCCATGTGAATGGAGGCGGTGGGAATCTCAACTTTTCTTCTTTGTCTTGTACCAGTATCATCATGTGGATTTGGTATATGGAGATCGTGTGGCTGGTTTTTTAATGGTTTTTTTTTACCGTTGTTTTTGGTTTGCTGAAATTCGAATCTGTTTATTTGTGGAAAAGTTATTCAGGGAAAAAAAATTCAACAGGTTGATGAGTATTTTAAGAGTAGATCTTGTTCTGATGTAACGATAGTGTTTAGACCATTTCTGCCCCCTCAAGTGCGTGCGCAATACGATTTTAGTTAGTGATTTATGCAAGTTTAATATGCTGTTGTTTAGGAGGTCGCGTTGGCATAGACATGGCGATGATTAGTGGAGCACGATTGGGGTGCTGATGTAAATTACTCACCTTGTTTCTATATTTGAATTAGCAGATCGCATTGGAAATGATGAGTGTGTAAAGTTTGCGTCTTTGGGAAAGTCTCAAAAACTTTTCGAGATTAGTTTAAGACTTTAAGGCTATGTTTTATCGCCTTTTCCATCACTTTTGATTATGATATGCTTACTTTGAAAGTAAAGTGACATCCCTTTCATTTTTGTTGCGTAATGTAGTTGCTTGAAATGAGTCCTCATTATTTCTGTTGATGGTGTGTTCCTTCAGGAACAGGAATAATGACTTACGATGGACTTGAAAGCATTCTTGGTAATCATTGTTTTGAAAATGAGAGTGGTACAAGCAAAGGAGATGGCTGTCCAACGGACTCTCTGGATGATGATTCAAGCTATTGCTCAACTAAAGATCTCTCTGGGTCAATCTCATCTAAGTGGACTGCAATGACTAAGAAGGATGAAGAAGACGAGAAGCTTTATGAGTGGGGAGTCTTAGAAAGTGATCACCTGCGTTATAACTATTTGAAAGGTAGTCCATGTAGCAATGAGGTGCAATTAACAGACGTGGAATCCATGAAGGAAAGGTTTTCGAAGCTATTACTTGGTGAAGACATTACAGGGGGTAGCAAAGGGATCAGTACTGCATTAGCTTTATCCAATGCCATAACGAATCTTGGTGGTATGTACTTTCATCTACCTTTGTGTTCTAATAGTTAAGTTTTTAATACTTTCATTATCTTACTTTATTGATTTTGGGCAAATGAAGTGTTGCTGTGCAGATCTATGAGCATGCCACTATTGTTTATTAGTAAACTTACGATATTCCTATTCCGCGGCAGCACTTCGTTAAATTTACTCTAGTTGCCCATTTCTGGCTGTTTTGTTTTATCTCTTTTTCTACTCTGGGTTAGAATATGTGAAACCAAGGCATGGTGGAAAAAATCTGCATAAAGATACTATTAGGATGTTCTGTAAATAAACTTTCAAGGAAGAATGAAATCCCGTTACCGACCTCTATGAATGTGAATGATCTATAATGGCTGTTTTCTTATGCAATTAATCAGATGAGTAATGTGTAACAAGCTGAATTTCTCTCCGGTACTAGCATTCTAATGTGAAATATGACCCAAGTATTGACCAATGAGCATAGAGCAATAATTAGTAAAATCTAATTGTGTTTTTGGTTCGAACGTTTAGAATATTTTCTGATGTATATATTAATGATGTATCCCTGGGGTCCTAGCAAATTTCATATTTGGTAGTTCTAAGTGCATAGTTTATACACCTGACCATTGTGATGGTAATACACAGTGACTTTATACTTCGTTTGTAACTTGAACTTCAGTATCAATTTTTGGAGAGATGTGGAAGCTCGAGCCACTGTCTCAAGAAAAGAAGCAAAGATGGAAAAAAGAATTAAATTGGTTCCTCTCTCCCACAAATTATATGGTTGAGTTGGTCCCTGCGGTGCAGAACAGTGCGGACGGGTGCACTATGGAGGTATGGATCTGCATCCTACATAAAGAGCTTGTACATAGCGGTTACCTTTGGTTGCAAGTTTAATGTTACGATGCATCTTTGTATCAGATAATGACGCCTAAAGCTCGAGCAGACATTCACATGAACCTTCCAGCCCTGCAGAAGCTAGACTCCATGCTTCTTGTAGGCTATCTGTGCTTAAATTTTAATTTGATGGAAAAAAGGCATTTTGAGAATTGTATTCTCATTTTATACTGTGAGATTTGACAGGAAATTTTGGACTCCATGATTAACACGGAGTTCTGGTACGATGAAGGTGGTAGTCGTGCTGAAGGAAGAAGTGGAAGACATGGACAGAAGTGGTGGCTTCCACTGCCCCAGGTCCCAGGAAACGGTTTATCAGATTCACAGAGGAAGAAATTGATGAACCAGGGGAAAATTGTACTGCAAGTCTTCAAGGCAGTTAAGTCCATCAATGACAGTGTGTTGCTCACTATGCCAGTCCCTGCGATTATCAGAGAGGCCCTTCCAAAGGTATATCAAGCTTTTCATTTGGTCTCTTCCAGTAGCATAGGTGATTTCGATGCATTTTGTCAAATACTATGATCATTTGACAAATAACTTTTTTCCTTTTTGCAAATCTCAGACAGGGAAGGAATGCCTAGGTGAAGAACTATATAGCTTGCTGGCATCGGAATCCAAATCACCTGAAGAGACATTAGACTCTCTAAATGTGAAATCCGAACACCAGGCCCTCGACATCATTAACAAGTTAGAGGAGGCTGTATTTGCATGGAGGGAGAGACTTACAAAACAAGTCAGTGGAAGCTCTCCAGTTCGAACATCTTGGCCATTCTTTAAAGATCCAGTTGCTGAGATTGATAAAATGGAATTGCATTTAGAAAATGCTGAACTTTTACAACAGGCTTTGAAGTCCAGACTTCCAAACCTCCCACAATCTTTTCTGAATGTTACAAAAATCAAATACGGAAAGGTGAAGTCTTATATATATCATCCACCAGTTACTTTATCAAACAAGTTACAATCAAATCTTTCTAACATAGCCTGTGATGCATTTGACAGGATGTTGGACTTGCAATAGTCGAAGCATATTCTAGGGTTCTTGCAAATTTGGCTTTCAGCATTTTATCACGAATAGGTGAAATACTGCAAGAAGATGTTCCAAGCAACTTAAGTTCCCCTTCAACCACATATTACTTTCCTGGATCGTCGCCACTGGGGTTGTTTGGCACTCCAGCTACCATCATAGAAGAAAAACACTTACATACAAAGCAATTACTGCAGCGACAAGACTTGGACACTGATCAAGGTAGTTGTCTGGATTTGGGTAATTCGAAAGTAAATCAGATCTCTACACCTGCCACGAAAAATGGCAGGAAACTGTGGCTCACTAAGAAGAAGGCAAGTAGCCGTAGTGTACAAGTTAAAGCATGGTAAAGAGTGCCCATTTAGCTGGGTTTTTCCATTAAAACATTGTTGTATCTGTATTTAGTTTATGCTAATATAGTTTTACCCAGAAAAAAGGCAAATGTGTATAATCACCCTTGATACTTATTCTGTAAGAAACAACTAGAAACGTACATTTTCCGAAATAGAAAAACTTGATCGACTTTTCATCAACACTGGGACAAGGTAAGTGCAGATAAGTGAAGGTTTCAACAGGTAATGATGGATCCTAAAGTTGCTAAAGAATGCTATCTACCTAAACAGCAGGGGGAGCAGGGGGGGGCACTGCTGGACACCTCGTAATTGTACACACTAAAGGTTTCTTCTGCCAATTTGCCATGCTAACTGATCAACTGCCGACATGGCACGGGATGCCGAGTCAACTGAGCCTTGATACCTGCAACCAATATCAGCCTAGTAAAATGCACATCAATTGATAGTGTTGTATATAACTTGTAAGGAACACAAAATGATGAAGCATCACTTACAGTCCAATTACGAGAAACACAGCTGTCTGCATAACAATGGCACCTTCATCGTGTGGTTTTGTGCTGTTTAAGCTTCGTGCACAAAACCAGCTTTCATAAATTGAGGTGACCATGTCTGATACATATCATAATAAAGTAACAAAACACATGTAAAATTAGGGAAGGAAATCTTAAGAGTCGGTACGAAAGGTTATCAAAATTGCACTAGAACATGAAAAGCAGTCACAATGCAACTCACATTCACCATCTGCAATAAAAAATGTGTCACTTTGAAATTGCTTCTTTTTTACAAATTCAACAAACTCGTTTAAATCCAGGGGAGTGACTTTTAGTCCTTCCTGCTCCGCACTGCAAGTGGCAAGTGTCATTAGATGAACAACTTTTGACATTTAGACTACAAAATCAAACACAATACATCGATAAGTAAAGGAATATAAGTGTTACATAATGGGTAACATGCGAGAAGGTCCACCAGGTTCATAGTTGATCAACAAAGCAGCTTTCAGCGGCTGCCCTACAGAATTCAAAAAACCTAACAATCAACAAACAAACAAAACCCTGTCCAACATCAACAAGAAAAGATAAGGGAAAATAAACTCAAACCAGAAGAGCCAACACTAGTAGATGCCCACTTGTCCCAAGTCTTACTAACAAATCCCCAATCCATCAACACCCCTCTTCCTCAAATCTGTATATGAAATTAAAGATACAACCTTTTTGAAAAAATTCAATTAATAGAAACACACCCAGATCGTAATTTGTGAAAACGTTTGGGAAATTGACAAGTTTTAACCTTCTATTGTGCTGGAAACTGAGCTGGCTTCGAGAAGCGGAGGCCTCGCTGGAAAATTGTTGAATGGGAAAAACAACAGCGATGGAAAAAAATCGAGACAAAGCTAAGAGCAGCGTCCAAAAACCGACGGCAACAGAGGCTACAGACGGCGTAAGAGATGCAGTGAATCAGTCTTAGCTCCACAGCACTTGCGCTACGCAATTTGATTCCGAGGGTTGAACTGTAATATAAAATACTAAAAGGACATAAAAGGTAATACAGTGTAATTAAGGGGGTAAAGTGTAAATATCTTAACCTGTATTAGGAATTTAATATACCTACTACTCCTATAATAATAAAATTCAATTCACACTACACAAACACTCACGAACAAATTTCATCCCTAAAACCCTGATTTTCGACGCTAAAGATCATCAGATAATAAAAATATAATAATAGAATTCAATCCACAATATACAAACACCCACGAAAAGATTTTGTTCCTAAAGCCCTGATTTTCGTCGCTAAATATCATAGAATAATAAAATAAAATAAGGATAAAAATAAAATAAAACTTCATTTGATAAAAATGCCCCTCCCAATACTTTTATTTACACCACACATCATTCACGCGTATTTGTTCCTTTTATTTCGTATTTGGCCGTATTTGTTTGTATATGACTTTATTTAAATATATTTGACAAGTTTTAATTGTATTATCTGGGTTTCTGCCTTCTTAGACTGTATTTTACCAGCTATTTTTTACTTAAATATATTTGACTATATTATACCAAGTATTTAAATATTTTTTTAATCATATTAACCGTACATGTATTGACCAATTGACATTATTAAAAGATAGTTTAACAGTATTTGAATAACTTTTAATCATATATATCATATTTAACTGTATTGGACCGAGTATTTAATCAATTTGTTTATGTATAGATTTCTCATTCGGGATGACGGATTGTCACAAAATTAAAAATAATATAATGAAACTATATTTAAAAAATTGAAAAATATGTAACATTCAAAAATTTCAATTACAAGAATAAAATTATAGGGAAAAACATTAAAAATCTTTATTAAAATTAAAATAAAAAAAATCCGTCGAGACGACAGATCAGCCACTAGTAACCAATACAATTATACGAGTGAATAGACTTTTTTTAACGTTTCCACAAATTCAAACTGACAGTAAAGATATTTTTATTTATGATCGAAAAAAAGTGGGGTGGGCTGTCCCACAAGCTTTGACTTTTCTCGAGTTTCGTAAAATCTGGAATTCGACGATTTTTAATGTCGAATGAATGTGAGGAGCGTGTTTGCAAGTGAGAAAGTGTGAACGGAAGGAAGAATAGGAGCAGCGGTGGAGAAAGAATCGTACTACT
>JAWWMW010002061.1:131845-149884 GCA_035048345.1 Echeveria elegans
AAAGTAAATCAAAAGAAAACAATTTTTAAATCATTATTGTTTAAATAAATTTAAAACTAAATGAGTGACTTTTTAATATTTGTTTTCCAAAGTTTGGCATTTTGTTACATTTTTTTGCTATTTTATAATGAATTTATTTTAATAAATTGTAAATGGGTGGATGTTTTTAAATTCATTTGGGTGTCTTTTGGTAAACAAGATTTTTAATGGGTGGTAATTGATAAAAAATATTTTAATGGATGATAATTGGTAATATCACATTTTACGGGTGGCTATCAGAAAAGCTCGTATTTTACGGATGGTTTCCGATAATTAACCCTGCAGCAAATAAGTTATTTGATCAATCAATGGCTGTAAGGTAAGCAATAAAAAGCATAAAAAAGTACTAAAGCTAACTCATTTTTTTCCTGTTACATTGGACACCAAGTCTCTCAAGAACTTAGCTGATTTGGTGACAGGAGAATTGATAGCCATCAAGTTGTACAACACATTCTCGACTTCCCCAATCGAGGGCCTTTCTGAAAACCTTGACACAACCTTCATCTCAGCGTCTTCTTCAACCAAAACACTCCATTTCTCGCCACTCGCATTGCCATTTCTAACATATTTAAACACCATTCCTCGCTTCTTGGTGAAAATGCCTTTGACTTCCAGCCCCATGAAAGCATAGATGACTTCAAATGATCGCACAAAGCTACTCATTTGTCCAAAACTCTCCTCATCTTCAAATGTCCATTTCGGGTTGAAGATCAATACTGGCTTGGGGCTTATAGTATCAGTTAAGGACTTCATAGTTGCTAGGTCCTTCATTTCCGGCGCAAAGAGTACTACAACATCTGCTGCATTGAGAAATCTGTTATCAATTATACCCGAAATGTCAGTGTGATCAACTTGGTTGGCAGATTTGGGTTCATACTGACTAGCTGCTGATTCTGATAAAACGGGGTTTGACCAAATGATGCTGATTTTCACTTTTGAACCTTTTCTACTGATGGGTATGTTGCTAAAAATTTCCCGAGCCAATTGGGTGAGTGAGGCTGGTGAGTCATCCATGACCGGGACCTCGACTCGGTATCTTGGCTGTTTGAGTTTCTTGAGCTTGCCAGTTAGCTTAGGGTTGCTGTTGAGTGGCTTTTCTAAGGTTGTGGAAATGCAGGTTTTGACTTGAGAGATTGCTTCAGCTTTGGATGTTGGTGGCGATGATGCATAGATTTTGTTTTTCTTATGGGGATGGGGGTGATATGAGATGGAGATGGAGGAGGAGAAGTGGAGATGGGATTTGCTTAGGTTTTCAGAGTTTGGGGGTCTGATTGTGAGTGTGGGAATCTTGAGGAGACTGGAGGCCATTTTCTTCCTTGTGAGCAAGAGGGTTTGGGTGAGGCACGGTTGGATGGATAACGAGAGTGTCGTTCTTGTTGGACCCATTTGAACCACTAATGGAGCTGGAGCCGAGAGATGACAATTATCACCATGTTGCCTTTGATATTAACCCATAATAGGAACTTACAATTACTGTATCCATATGTTGTGTTTAAACATAATAACAATACAATACATATATAGTAGACGACGGATACAAATGGAGTCAACAGAATGTGGATCGCAACCAATGGATGGATTGCTGAGAAATCTAGGCAACTGGTGGTCGGAGAACGTGATCCTGTGAGGTGTCAACTGCAGCAGGTGGCATGAACTGCCACATTGCAACTCCAGGATATGGTACAAATGGGACTAGCTTGGCAGCTTGGCCTTGGGCAGCATAAGCTGCTGCCCCAGCCTGGCCTTGAGCAGCAAATGCCGCAGCAGCTTGAGTTGCAAATGCAGCAGGAATGGGAGGAGGTTGAGGAAGAAACGCAGGTTGTGCGTTCATGACCTTCAGCTGCTGTTCCAGATTCTCCTTCTCCGCCTTCAGTCGTTGCTTCTCATCACGAAGCTCATTCTTCTCAGTCTGTTGATTTCCGATATAGATCAGCACTTTTGAATTTTGATCTGTTATTATGATGCACTTGAAAAGCTAAATAAGATTTTGTTCCCAAGCAGGAAATGCTACCTTCAATTCTTTTATCTTCTCTTGCAGACTTGAATTTGAGTCCTTCAATTTTTGGGCATCACTGCGCAACTGAGTCACCATTCGAACAGCATCAACCAGAATAGCAGCCTTGTCTGTTTTGGCAGGCCTTCCAGGCTCAAGAATAGATCCTAACTCAACAAACCTACAACTCCAAGTTCAGTACACTAGAATTGGCCGGGGAATAGTATAAGAGATAAAATAAGATAGTTACTTGTCGTTAAGTCTGTCTCTACGCAACTTCTCCCTACATGCTTTTGAGCTAGATCCATTGCCTGAGTCGGATCGCACCCTATACAGATGGGAATCAATAAGATTTTGCACAAGACAGTTCCATGAATGAACAGGATGGTACAAAGGGTTAAATAGCACAAACACAAATGAATAATGTTAAGAATCTGATAACTACCAACATGATGGTTGTGGTTCCTTGATGTCTTTTTTAGGTTGTAGGATAGAGAGATGCAAAGTGCAGATAAAGAATAACTATGATGTGGTTCACCATAAACCATACTAATGTTGTCTTACTTTCTCACTACACATTGTTGAAAATTAGAAAGCTGTAGAAAATATGTTTGTGTGCAGACACTGGTGAGATCTTTATTGAGTATACCTGGTAAAATAGTTTAACAAAGTAGCTCCCAAAACACAAAGCAGACAACATTTTTCAAAAACAAGAATTTCAGTGGTTAGAGCAAATAGAGAAAATGAAAATACCTTTTCTTACTTCCACTTCCCTTCAGCACATCAGAAACCTCAAATGAGCCCTCCATCTCCATGCTAAAGACATGAAAAGGTGATACGTAGTGAGATCAAGCATTCTACAGAATATGAAGTACAAGGAAACGTAGTTCGCCAAAATATGTTGTATATTTCTAAAAACCAAAACAGAAAGGAGGGCTTCTAGCCTTTGGTTTATGAAAACAGCGCAACAACAAATTTAAGCCGTAATTTTCATTCAACAAAGAAAGGAGTCAAGGCTCTGCAAAATTTGAATAATCAAATAAATAAGAATCACATCAAAAATCAAATATTTGCTTCGCAAGTCATAAGTCCTTTACTTTTCACAAGCTTACTGAAATTTCCAGTCCCTACTTGCCAGCTGAGCGCTCGTACACAAACTAATAAGAACTCAAAGCTCCGATCTTTCCATCATTAATTCTAGAAGTAAACAAATACCACACACGAAATCACCATAGACCGTAAGTAACGGCCATCAAGTAACAGTTCCTCAAAGCCCAAACACACAACTTCAAATTCCTTTATCTCAAATGAGATCAAATATCCAAAAATCATAAGCATTTCACATCTTGCTTGGCGTTTAGGTAACAAACACACAGCAATCAACTTCAAAGAATCAAGAGAATTCCATAAACACATAACGGAAGCAGTCATCCGACAAGTGCAGTGGAAGCCCGTTTACCAACGAACCTCCATTACATATCAACAAATGAAAGACTACAAACTTCCACACACGCACAGATAAAAAAAAACTCATCTTCACACATCTTGCCTGCTAATCAAACTCACAAAACCAAGACTTTTGGCTATTCCAATATTAACACAATAATAATAAAAAAACAAGACAACTAGCCAGAAGCAACAAAACCTAGCGTAATCAATCCAACTAAATCAACATTCAACAACAAAGCTGAACCAATAAAAAATACAGATCCATCCAACGAACCTGAGATTCCCAGTTCCGTTACTCAAATCCTGCAAGCTCCAATTGAATCCAGAAGATGCCGCCGCCGGATTACCAAATCCCGCCACAGGCGCAGCAGCCGACGCTTCGATTACCGGCGTCTCATCAAATCCATAATCATACAACCAATTCGTACATTCCGGCGACACCATATCCTCTAATTTCCACCGTCTGGCCTAAATTTTGAAGCGCAATCGCTAATCTCCGATTTCGCAATTTGATGATCAATTTCGGGAATCTTTTTTATTTTATTTTTATATTATAATTTTTAATTAAATATTGGGAAACGGGAATGTCAGTAGGCGGATGGATGCGGACGCAAGATATCACTCAGTAAACGGGCTCTAATTGGGCCTGGGCCCCGGGTTTTGCTTCTTTTTTCTTTTCCTTTTATAATAAAAAATGCGAAGTAGGATAAGAATAAGATAGTGGGGTTGGTAAATGACGTGGCGCGAGGTGTGTGGCTAATTGCCGTGGCTTTTCTTCAGAAAGGGATTTGTTTACGGTTTTCATAGATATAATTGTACAACGTTTATTACCGTGGATACATGTAAAATTTTCATTGATATATAATTTTTATGGGTATTAGTGAAGGATGGTAAATTAGGTAAATATAAGGGAGTGTGCTAAAAATATAGTGTATAAAGAAGTGTTATTATAGTAAATACATGTAAAATTTAAATGTTTATTTTTAAATTTTAAAAAAATTAAATTTTATTTTCATTGTCCAATTTAAATTCAAAAATAAAACCATACAGTCAAACACAGCGATGATGGCTAGTATATATAGATGTCTATGCCCAAGTCGAATCAATGATCCACCAAAGAAGATGCAAAATAAAGTGATACCATTGGTGATCAATTTTGAATCCGGTTTTAGAATAGGAATTGTACTTTGCAGTCATCCTAAAATTACACACTTTTGATAATAACATAATCAGGACACAATAGTTTATGGGAGAGGATCAGGTATAAAGAGCCTTAATATAAAAAGTATAAAAAAATAATGATCGTAGATTAGATTTTAATCAATGGATAAAAACAGATATTAAAAATCAGATTAATAATAATCAAAATATATTAATTGGTGATTGGGGGTATAATCGACCATAAATTTTAACAAATATTTCTCCTGATTTTAAGCAAAATCGAAACAACATTCAATCAATCGGGGTGGAATCATTCAACAATCGAGCGACAACTCTCAAAACCCTAAAAGACACGACGACGGCTACATACACCATTTATGTTGCTTGTTGTGCGGAATTTGCATTGAGATTTTGAAGCTCGCGGATATAAGGTGATGTCGAAGAGAGTGTCTGACGTGGATACGCATTTTTACAACATTGTTACTATACTCGAAATTGCATGAGTCCAAAAGCTTTTGCTGAAACACATCGTAATTGATTTTTTCGGTACTGGTTAATGGAGAGGCTAATTTAATGTAGCAGTTGAGAGGAATTTTTTTTGTATATTCTGCACACTTGTTAGCAGTATGAGGGATTTATTTATGTGACAGGTAATGAAAGTTTCAATTTTTAAGGACATACACACGCATTGTAAAATTCAATACATGAATTGTATATAGCAAACTGATGACAGTGAAGCTGACTGTATTTCTGGGGATTTATATGACAACATTTGTTATAATGTATATCAGTAGTGTGTTGTAAGTGATTGATACAATGCAGTAACAGTTATTGCCGCAGGGATGTGTGAGAAAACATATAAAAGGAAATCGAGGCCGGAAGCATCTGATAGCGTGGACTCGAACGGCGAGCATCTGATATTAAATTTGCCTAATTGCTTTCTAATATTCACGAATTATAATACTTAAACATGAGACAGGAAAATTTGCAAGTCGTGAATTGTAAAATTCAAATAGGGTACAGGAAAAATTGTACATGAAAAAGTGTGTTAGATTCAGGAATTATAAACATCAAACAGGGGACATGAATTCTCGACATGAAAATTAACTCATCGCGGATCGATACATCAGATTATCACAAGAACTCATATCAATTTCACATAAATTTTTAAAAATCAGACTGATATATTATCATCCTTATTTAAATAATATATTAATTAAATAAAATTATATGCATTTGACCAGTTATGGTAACTGATGAGAGAGAATCGATTAAATCTATTAAATTTATCACTTAAAATTAACTGATGAGAGAGAATCGATTAAATTGATTTATTTTTTTAAAATTTATCACTTGAAATGACTTAATTGCCCTTTTTGGTATTAAATGATATTAAATAAATTGATTAAATTCTGGTCGTAAGATGATATTAATGGATGATCATGATGTCTTTATACTTTTTATAAAAACTATGTCTTTTTATTTGATACACTCCCATAGTTTATTATTATATTTAATTTGATTGTCTAAACCTTTTTGGAAACTACAATGATTTAGATGGTTACCACAACTGGCACCGGTTCTCAACCCATTAATCTTGATATCTTAAAAATATTATGACAATACTAACTAAGCAATATGTAGTACTCCCTCCGTCCTGAAATGTTCTGTATATTTGTGGTTTGACACAAATATTAAGATTGTAATGATTGCGTGAGTGAGTGAATAGTAGAAAACTAGAAAAATGAATAGTAATAAAGTAGGAAAGTAAGTAAATTGAGAGAAAAAATGATTATGTGAGTGAAAAAATAATGTAAAAGTAGAAAAGTAAATAGTAATTAAGTAAGAAAGAGAGTGTATTGAGAGAAAAAATGATTATGTGAGTGATAGAATAATGTAAAAATAGCAAAACGAATAGTAATAAAGTAAGAAAATAGAGTGTAGTGAGAGAGAGAAAGATGAGAAGTAATTACTATAAAAGGAACTATGACGAACATAAGGGGACACCCAAAAAGGAAAGCAAGAAGAACAAAAGAGGACAGAGGAAGTACTGAGCAAGTTAAATGTATGAATTACAGATGACCGATATTGATCTAATCATCCTTCATTTTAGAGTGACTATATATGCAGTAGAGCAACGTAGACGACGCAAAGCTTCTGCTGCAGGCAGAGTTGCAGGGCGTAGAGCTGCAGGGAGAGCTACGATGGGGCAGAGTAGAGGAGATGAGAGTCTAAGAAAAGTAAGCAAGTCAGGTAGCATTTAGCTGAGGGTTCTTGCTGCTTTGATTCAGTCCATCTGTATCATGTAGAGTAGAGGTATGACTGAGTGATTAAGGCACTACAAGAAACTGCTAAATTCGCGTAAAATGGACGCAAATGTATGGACGCAAACTTTGGACGCTAAAACGCTGGACGCATACGAATTTAGCGTCCACGTAGACGCAAATATTGTGCCCAAAATGTTTTTCGTCCATGTGGACGCTGATTTATCTCTAATTTTAATAAATATATTTTTGAAATATAAATATTAGCGTCCACGTGGACGCAAATATATTTATAATTTAAAAAATATTTTAAAATATAAATATTAGCGTCCATGTAATGTATTTATAATTTTAAAAAATATTTCAAAATATAAATATTTATAGTTTTAAAAAATATTTCAAAATATAAATATTAGCGTTCATGTGGACGCTAATTTATTAGTAATTTTTAAAAAAAAATCAAAATATAAATATTAGTGTCCACGTGGACGCTAAATTTTTATTTAATTTTTTGAATTGTTGCTTATTTTTGACCCTCTTAATATCTTAATCAGTCTTTGAGCCTAACATTTGAATTATATCATTTTGAGTCATCTTTTCAACAGAGTTTATTTCTTCTCCATCTGATCAACGACGTATTTTCTAGAAGTTTTAGAAGCACGAAATCTCATGCTGCTCATATCCTCAATTAACGCCAAAACAATGCAATACAGAAACGAATAATTATGAATATAAAAATGCAATACATATAGCTTTTTATATTAAGAATTACTCGTTTCGTATAGTTTTGCATTGTTTTGGCGTTAATTGAGGATATGAGCAGCATGACCTTCATGCTTCGGAAGCTTCTAGAAGATGCGTCGTTGATCCAATGAAGACAAAACAAAATCTCTTTGAAAGCTAACTTAAAATGCTACAATTCATAAGTTGGGCTCAAAGACTGATGCAAATATTAAGAGGGTAAAAAATGAGAAAGAATTCAAAAAATTTAAAAAATTTAGCGTCCATATGGATGCTAATTTATTTCTATTTTAAAAAATAATAATATAAATATTAGCATACACGTGGAGGCTAATATCCATCTTAATTTTTGAAATTGTTAAATTCTATATTTTAATTTTAATTTTTTAAAATTAAAAATAAATTAGCATCCATGTGGACGCTAATATTTTTAAAACAAAATTGAATTAAATCAGCGTCCACGTGGACGCTAATGTTCGACTTAAAGGTGGTAAATTAATCAATTAACGGCCACATGGACGCTAATTTTCGACTCAAAGACGGTAAATTAATCAATTAGTTTCCACATGGACGCTAAATTTTAATTTAAATGCGGTAAATTAATCAATTAGCATCAACGTGGACACTAATATTTGAGTTAAAGGCGGTAAATTAATCAATTAGCGTCCACGTGGATGCTAATTTTTGAATTAAAGGCGGTAAATTAATCAATTAGCGTCCACGTGGACGCTAATCTAGGATTTACTTTTAGCGTCGACGTGGACGCTAATTTTCGATGTAAAAACTGTACGTAACAATTTTCAGAATCGAACGAGAAACTCCTTCCCTCAAAATCGAATGTGGTCCGTCACCCTGACGTCGCCTCGCACCGCACCCATTGCCCAGCCGTCCACCCTGCTGTGTGCCCAGACGTCCGTCCAGCCGTTCTTTTTGTCATTGTTTCGCTCCCACTCACCATATATAAGTTGCCTTCATAAATTGAATTGATTGTTGATATTGTTAAATTGATACTTGTTGAATTTGAAATTGATATTGTTGAACTGATTGTTGATATTTGTTGAGTTGATAGTTGTTGAATTTGAAATTGATATTATTGAATTGATTGTATGTATGTATAGATATTGAATTTTTATGTATGTGTAGGTAATGAATTTGAAATTTGTATGTATGTATGTATAGATAATGCAATGCTTTGTTATTTTGTGAATTCTTATGTATATATAGGTATTGAATTTGTTATTTTTGGATATATTGTGATGAATATTAAGATTTTGTTATTGTTCTTGTAGTTGTAGTTGTTGGTGTTATTGTAATTGTTTTTGTTGTTGCTATTTGTTATTTTGGGAATTTGTTATTGTTCAAGTATTAGGTCAAAGATTTGGAACTAATTGTGTAATTTATTAGTTATTAGGGACTAATTAGGTAATTTGTTTATTATGGTATAAATTATGTAATTATTTAGTGATTATGAACTAATTTTATAATTTGTATTATTTTTTAAATTTGAGATTATGACTGGACATATTCGTCGTGGGGCACGCCCGTCATGGGAGACATTTCTGAGTCTGGTGAGGATCTGTCAGACGCACAATGCGATGAGGCTGAGGCACCGCATACCTGGAGCTCGGAGAGAACGGAGTCGGACAAGATCAACTTCGACGATCTCCACAGTTGAGTCCTCTCTCGGACTCACCCCGACAGGGCGATATCGTGACTTGGCAGAGCCTGTGGTACTCCGGCCGAGACAGATGCAGCCACCTCGACGGTTAGAGGTGCTCGAGTAGATCGTCTTGTATGGACTCTCGTTCCCAACGCTATTTGGGATCTGAGCTGGGCAGGCGGGAGGTTAGTTTTTGTATATTTTAAATATTTATTTTCAAACTGTTTCATAAATTAACTCGCTTGTTTGTACCATTTGTAGGTTGGAGCCCAGCCATAAGGTGGCGCACTGGGCTACTCACATTATCACCTCCCAGCCAGAGCCGGACGCCTGGGGATTTCAGGACGGTAGTAGAGCGTTTTGAGACCGTTGGTTTGCATCATGGAGGGCATGCTATTTTCTGTTTGTTATTTCAAGTATATATTTAATTTATATTTCTTCTAACTATTTTTATTGTTTCAAACGCACTTTCGTTGGGATGAGTCAGCAGAAGATATGAGCCCATGAAGGTCTTAAAGAGGTGAGAGAAGCAGGTAGCGAAGCACTACAACGACGTTGTCCACAAGGCTCGAGTGGCGGGGAAGAATCCAATTTGGATAGATGATCCTACATGAGACCGGTGGATGACGCAATGGAGTACGCCTGAGTACCAGACAAAGCGGCAGAAGGCAAATCAGAGTGTTCGGCCGTCGCTGCACACCTCAGGGTCTGTATCCATGGTTGAGCACCGACGTCGCATGGTATGTGTTAATTAAATAGTTTCCATTTGATTAGAAACATTAAATTTATTTAATTATTTGATATTTTATTTTATTTATTGAGGCCCAGCTCGGGAGGTCAGTCACACGTCACGAGTTGATGGTCCACACTCACGCACTCGCGCCAGAACATACTTAGTTAGTGAATCAACGTTCGAAGGAGATAGCGATCAGTTGCGTAATTTTTAATAGTTTCGATTCAAATTTTTATTTTTATTATTTATTATTTTAATAATTATTTCACATGTATTAGGACCGGAGTAAGGAGATCCTCACCTAGAGGAGCAGCTAGTCTAAGACGTCGCTGTTGTTTCTGGATTCCTACGACGCATACTTTGAGGCTGTCGGTGGGGTGGCTCGGGCGGTGCAGTTTTTGACGTTGGTGGAGTAGCACCTGACTTCTTCAGTCAGCAGATATCGACCGCCCAGCGCAAAGGCCGCTTTTCCGATCCGACTGGAGCGCCACAATGATCAGTTGACACAGGAGATGCAGTAGATTTGGGATGAGACCACGGAGTTGTAGGAGTTCGCAATAGGATGAAGGCTTTCATGGCCTAGATGACGGCCAATCAGACAACTCCTTCTTCCAGTCAAGCCTTGCCGCCACAGCCGTCGCGGCCGCAGGAGGTAGGGGTGGCAATTTGCCCCGCCGCCCCGCCCCACCCCATAATTAATCCTAATTAATCCTAATTAACCTCTAATTAACCCTAATAACTATGATTAACCCTAAATAACCCTAATTAATCGCGGGGCAGGGCAGGTCAGAGCAATTTTTCCCCGAGGGCAGGGCAGGCCAGGTCCGACCCGCGCAGGGCAAGTCGCAATTTGGCTCCGACCTGCCCCGTTGCCACCCCTAGCAGGGGGATTAGAATATGGGCTTTTATTTTAAAAAAATCGTTAATTTATGTAAAAATATATATGTACAAATATAATATTTTCAAATATTTGTATTAATTTTTTTTTATTAATTATATATATACATAAATATTTTTATTAAAATTATGTATTGATTAGCGTCTACAAATAAATTAGTGTCCACGTGGATGCTAATATTTATATTTTGTAATATTTTTTTAAAAATATTTCAACATCCATGAACGCAATGGATCACACAGAAATCCTACACTTCGAAGACCCGACTGAGCATTTCTAAACACTATTTTCTTTTTTTGTATTTCATTTCAACCATGTCTTGATTCTCACTCAGTATAAGTGAGTAGTTTACTTTGACGACTGGGGTCTAATGGAATTTATACTAATTTTATGAATGACTTTTGATTCACTCTTGAGTATTTGACTTATGTGATGCATGTTAGTTGAAATGCTTGATAGAATTGCATGAATACTTAGTATTTTGACCAACCAGTGTGATATTTGTATTTTACGTAGTTAAATACTTTCTTAAAATGGGAGTGTAGTAAGGATTGTGACCAACCAGGGCGATACTTGCTACATGAGCAATAAGGTATAATTTAAAATGTTTTCATTGAAATTAGTAAAATTTGTTGATGGTACTAGTAAAATTGATTTCTACATTAGTAATTCAAACATGCATAGCAGTGAGAATTGCTACTATCATATATATTGTTTTTATGTGCAATTCAACATGCATACCATTGGCAGTTGCTACATCGTTGCGTGTCTAGGCCTATAGTAATCAAGACTTATTCAAAAATGTTATACTTTACTCTCATGAATCATTCATCTTAGTCCATGAGTATCCTCGGTGAAATTATTTCCCAGTCATCTACTTTTTAATTGATTGTTACAAAACAACATTTGACACTAAAACCAAAACAATACTTTTTATATAAACCCTCTCAATTGTTAGAACTGTTTTGCGGTTGACCAATTTAATTTACTAGCCTTTTGATGAATTTGTTCCACCAATTCAACCTTCTTTTTACCATCTAAGCTTAGACGCTCCTGAAAATGTAAATGCATTAAATCCAAAGGAGATGTTGGATTGAAACCATACACAATCTCAAATTGTGAAACTTAGTTGCTGAATGTATGCTTCTATCGTAAGAAAATTTGACATGTGGTAGACACTCCTCCCAAGTTCTCGAGTTCTTCCGAATGATAGCACATAACAAAGTGGATAATCTTTTGTTTACCACTTCCGTTTACCTATCAGTTTGAGGATGACTTGTAGTCAAAATAACAACTTACTTCCTAACATTCCCCCACAAAGTTTTCCAAAACTAGCTTAATAACTTTGCATCCCAATCTGAAACAATAGTTTTAGGCATTCCATGCAATCTAACAATTTCTTTGAAGAATAAATTAACAATATTCGAAGCATCATCAATTTAACTGCATGCAATGAAATGTGCCATTTTAAAAACTTGTCCACCATCACGAAGATTAAATTTCAACCCCTTTTATTCCTAAGAAAACCTAAGAAAAATCCATATAAATATCAGTCTAAGGATGATTAGGTATGGGTGGCTTGTTTACTTGTTATACACTTTTCGAAAATCTGCTCAACATCTTGTCTCTTATTTGGCTAGAAGAAATGCTCATGCAACACATGTAATGTCTTAGCAACACCCAAATGACCCATTAATCCACCACCATGGGCTTCTCTCACAAGAAATTCGAGTAAAGAACACATAATTTACTTTCACAAAATAAATAGACATCATTTCTATAGAACTTTCCAAGGGATGTTTTATCACATGCTTGAAACTCTTTGCCAAAATTAGAATCAGTTGTATATAAATCCTTAATGTATTCAAAACCAAGTAATTTTGTTTCTAATGTTGAAAGTAAAACATATCTTCTTGACAATGCATTAACCACAATGTTTTCTTAGCTTTTTTGTATTTGATTACATATGTAAGTGTCTCAATGAACTCTCTACCAATTTGGCATGCCATTTGTTCAGCCTTTGTTGTCCTTTCACATGCTTTAACGTTTCATGATCATAATAACAAATTCCTTTGGTCGTAGATAGTGCTGCCAATTCTCTAAAGCTCTCACCAAAGCATACATCTCCTTGTCACAAGTAGATTACTTTAAGGCTGACTCACTCAGTTTCTCGCTAAAGTAAGCAATCAATCGCCCTAAATTCTTGCATTAGAACAACTCTAATGCCTATTCCGGAAGCAACACATTCATTTTCAAATATTTTAATAAAGTTAGATAATGCAAGCAAATGAGCATTTGTAAGATTCTTTTTAATTAGCTCAAAAGACTTTCCTTGCGCGTTGCCTCATTTGAATAGTGCATTCTTCTTGATCACTTAGGTTACAATAGTGCCAAGCTACTGAAATTTTGGACAAAACATCTATAAAAGTTTGCTAATCCATGGAAACTCCTCACTTGGCTTATTGTTGTAAGCGTTGGCAACTCTTGAATCGCTTTCACTATTCATCCGCTTTGACTCCATCCTTTCCAACAACAAAACCAAGAAACACAAGCTTTCCATGCAAAAGGTGCACTTTTTGATGTTAGCAAACAATCTTTCATTTCTCAAAACATCCAAAACTGATTTAAGATGGTCTAGATGCATGTTCCTCAAGACTTTTGCTATTAATCAAAATACATCAAAGAACACAGAAACAAACTTGGCAATTAATGCGCGTAAAATATGGTTCATCAATCTCATAAATGTTCTAGGAGCACTAGTTAAACCAAAAGGCATAACTAATCATTTATACAAAACACATGTTATATTAAAAGTTATTTCCATTCATCACCCTCATGCATCCTAATGTGATGACACCAAATTTTTAAATCTTTTTTTGATAATGCACCAACACCATGTGATGATACTTTACAGTTATGTTGTTAATTACTCGGGAATGAACAAGCTGATACGATCCCCACCCTATTAGATGATGGAACTAAGATGTATCTTCACCGAAATATGCCAAAACAAATTTGTTGAGCTTGATGACCCCTCACCTTAAAGTGATGAGAAACCACGACTTCAATTGGTAAGCTTTAGCCCCTCACATTAATACAATAGATAATGTGATGAGAAACTAAGAACTTCATATTCAAATGCCACACCTGATTGGCGATAAGTTTGGTTTTTGAATGCCACAAAATTAACCTTAAGAAATTCAAAGATTTGATCAAGAAAAAAGAAAACATATGTTTCTTTCAATTTCATTCATTTGTCCTTGAAATTGTTGTCAAACCACCCTTATATAGGGAAAAGATAAGTAACTTAAAGATTTATGAAAATAAAAGTTAATTAGAACAACTTATTACTCATAATTATAACGCTAAAGTGGCTCGTGAAAGAAAACACCTCTTTTTTTTTTGCTGCCTAATGGTTTTATTTGATGTCTGCTCAATTTATGTTAATGAGATGAATATAACTTCCAATGTTGATGGCTCCTTTTATTATTTGAAAATCAGTCCATGATTCGTGAAAAATTTCATTTAAAGCTTCTTTTAGCTTCTTTTCTCTTTGTCTTGTAACCAACCTACTTGGAATTGATAATGAATCATTCTCATTACAGCTTTCAACTGGCTTGGCTTTACTATCTGCATCACTTTATAGAATGCAGTCGATGCAACAACAAGTAGAGGTGTCAAAAATACCCTTCGCCCTCTACCCGCCCTATACCCGCCCGAAAAATACCCTTTCATATCCACTCATTTAATACCCTTACCCTTTAATACCCTCTTATAATAAGGGCGTTCATTACCCGCCCATTTTCCCTCTTATTACCCTTTTCTCAATTTGACCACCGTTGACCGGCGTTGACCACCATTGACCGGTCATTGACCGGCGGAGCTCCGGCCGTTGACCACCGATGGCCGGCGTTGATCGGTGTTGACCGGCCGTTGACCGATTGGTCAAAATTCAAAAAGAGGGTATTAAAGGGCGTCATTACCCTTTTGATACCCGCCCACTAAACCCTAACCCTTTTGTACCCTCTACCTTCTTGTACCCTCAACACACATACCCTCTTCATACCCGCCCATACCCTACCCTATCCGCCCATTTGACACCTCTAACAACAAGTGTTGGGTACTTGGTTGTAACAACAGTGGCTGATGCTTTATGGTTAGGAATAAAAATGGAGATGTGTAATGTACGTAGTTACGGAAGAACATATAGTGATAACTGGAGAGTTGCACATTTGTCTAAGCATCTAGAATTTCATTAGAGGTTGGAGCACATGGGCGTATGCTTACATGTTGTCAGAGTCTCAGAGATGGTGTTGAGATAGTGAAAAGACAGTGCCGAGGATAAGCGATGGTGACCCATCTGATAGGATTTTAAAATCTGTTAGTGGCGTGGTTAAGTGATAACCATGGGAGAAGGAGATATAGTTGGAATGAGAGCTGGTGATCAAGCTATAAGGACCAAGGATGTTTATATGGAGAGGAAGTGGGGCTTTTAAGTTCCTAAAAGCGACACCGTTTAGGTGTCTTAGATGGTTGACAATTCATGATGGTATTTCTTGGATGGAGGTTACTCGAAATCATGTCGTCAAACTGGAGGATGTGAAATGTGTGTCAACGAGATTCTGTCGCAATCTAGAAGTTATGTGTCGAGCTAGAAGTTGAAAACAGGTTTGCATGGAGAAGAAAATGCAAGTTAAATGTCTATTTTATTAGTGTATACTAGTCGGTGACCCGTCGTTCAACGGAATGCACCAAAACTTGCTTTGTTTTTTTTTCTCTATCGCTAATAAGGACTTCATATACTCATATAAAATTTCCTTTTTCATATATTGACCAGTCCCAAAATGTTAATCCACAATCATCTCAGTACCCCAACCCTTAGTCAAAACGAAGCTTTTACTCTGCACAGATACAATATCCTCATCCCCAATCGCAATTTTCAAAAACCAAATTGTAGCCCATCTTTTGCTTGGCATTAGATTTTTTTTTTTGATCTGATCAATAAAGAATAAAGAAAGGTACTCGTTTATCGAAAACGTTCGATACGGAGCCCGAGAAATCGGACATGTCCATAACACAATCGAAGCGACGCAAAGCCTAATTTATCAAAAACTGGAGACGATCATGTTTCATCCTCACGCCTGGCCTGCTCCATAGTCCGCACCTATGGAGATCCTTCAAATCTCAAAAACCAGAATTGACGCAAAAGCAAATATGCACGGAATCTTACAGAGAGAGGTGGTGGCGTCTAGGGTCGACACCGAGTGATTGTCTTTTTTTCTCTCGAATGATTGTCATGAATTCATCAATTCAAATACAAAGACTCTTACTTCCAACAAAAATGCTAAACAAAAAAAGATGAGTTTTTCACCAACTACGCGGCAGCAAAACAACAACACAACAACACAACAATACAATTGCATCCCAAAAAATCAACCCCATTCTACGTCAAACTTGCATAATCAACCAAAATTCATCAAACAATTAAAAATAGAAGAACCGAATTACCATCGCGGAGTCCGTTGTTATATAAAACACCTTCTTATCTAATCTCACTCTTGGACGTCAAGCTAATGAAACTGCGGATGTAGGAGTCCGCGGCCGACCCCATATACTAAACCCCAACCCCCAAATCTCAGGACAAATAGAAATTAATTGACAATTTTAAGACTGGGGAAATTCAATACGTATTTTAGTTGAAAATATGAGGCACTGCTCCATAGTCGGCGACGGGTGATTGATCGGCGTTTGTAAGGGTTGAGTGTTTTGGATTATGGTGTAAGGAAAAGGGATAGGTAATGTTTTAGCGACGAAAAGGTTTGAGATTTAGTGGTGAAAAAAGTGGTTGTTGTATGTATGGTGGTGGATAGTGATCTATTATATTTATAAATTGGTTACATGCCTGCTTGTAATTTTCACATTCTATGTGGGGTCTTTGTACAATTTCCTAAAGCAAAATAGTGAGCAGCAAATTTAATTGATAACCAAGCATGTGCCAAATTTAATATAAATTCTTAGCATAAGGTGCAGTTAGCATCAGTGGTGATAGCACTCAGCACCAGAGCCATATTGTAAACGTCACAGAGTTGTAAGCAGAGCTATTGAGCACCGAGCGACAAACAGAGTTGCGGGGCGTAGAGCTGTAGGGAAAGCTCCAACAGGGCCGAACATGGTAGATGAGAGTCTAAGATAAGTGAGCAAGTCGGCTAGGCTTTAGCCGAGAGTTCTTGCTTTTTTGATTCAGTTCATCCGTCTTATGTAGAGAAGAGGTGTGATTGATGGAGTAAGGGAGAGCGCTTGGTTTTAGCTGGTTTCTTGCTTAGAATCAATCTGTTATTCTTTTTTTATCAATAAAACTTTGTTTGCTGAAGTAGTATAGTCACCACCGTGTGACTAGGAAATCAGGGTAAATGTGTCTTGATCATGTTCTAAATCACCTACGTTCAGAACCATGTTTGTTATCGTTGTTCTGGTGTGTCCAGATTAAACCACATCGATCAACGTATAGTCAATAGAACTGAAATGTGTATGTTTTTTTTATTGAACCGAAGTGTGCGCTAAGTTCCACATTTATGGATCGACAGACTTTCTTTCTTTATAGCAATCTGAAATACGAATGAGAACGAACGAACAGCGAATCCACACCTAAGTGAGACTAACAACACTTCCATACATAATTAGAAAAAAACAAATTTTACTCATTGACAGGGTTTGTTAACCTATTAGACAAGAGTCGTGTTTACTAATGTCTTTATATCTGAAATACAATATTGATAAAATACTATTCCTTTCAAAAATGAAAAAGTGATTGCCCGGGTTATAAATTAGGTTAAAATCAGATCCAATTTGCAATGGTCCCAAGTTGCTCAGTTTGTATCATTGTAGGTTACAATAAAAATACCCTAGGTGCTCATCCATGTCATTCATCAAGTGAGTGGTCGACATTCATGCTCTGGAAACCACCAAAATTGGTGCCATTATTTGAGCCCTTTGTCTTATTTTTATCACTCCTATATTGGGAATACTGTCTTTTAAATCATCAACTTCTCAATTTTATTCATTTAAATCCTCAACTAAAAAAAACATCAACTTCTTAGTTGA